>JAQIVE010005700.1:0-12503 GCA_034698285.1 Sminthurinus bimaculatus | reverse complement strand
ATGTAGAATGTGTCTATCGTATATATACAATATACGCGTGCAGTTTTCTCCCTGGTCGTGGTAGAAAAGTACAAAGAAAAACGAGAGGCTTACAAAGTCTACCTGCGTTTTTCAACTTCAACTTGAAATTCTCCGACTATACACATACATATGTACATTGTACATGTATGCCATGCAAATGTACAGTTACCTCCAGCCAAAAGTCCATCCGATTCTAACTCGAGCTCTAACTCTGTTACATGTATGTGCATAGATATTATGTGTAGAAAAATCTAATGTGAAGATCCAGTCAGACATATACCTACATACTTGCATGTACATTTATTGTGTGCATAGCTGCATATAGTTTTACCTATTCAAGCGGCCTAGCAAAATTCAAGAATTCATTCAATATATATAATTTAACTCAATTGAACCAATTTGAGGGCTACAAGACTTTTGCCGTTCTTTCATGAAGAACGAACATCGTATGCGTAGATATCTGCGTGTGTCATGTGTACATACTTATTCGTACTTTGTACGTGCATACAAGAACTGAAAAGCTCACGATAAAATTTTCTGCGTTTTGTGGTCATAGTTTATTGTATTTTCTCTAGGATTTTGACATTTCATGCCTCTTTTAGTGTCTACTCCAGGGTTTCTTCCTTTCTCTTTCTACTTTCTATATCTACAACGCTTTAAATGTACGCATGGTACATACAATGTACAATGTTTGTATTTATTTTGTATGGTTACATTTAAATTTTGTTTCACATTCAAAGTTCGCATCGGAGTGAAACAACCAAGTCATGGAAGGTTGAAAGGTATCCAATTAAAAATGTCGTTTGATAATTTTTATTGAACCCACAGCAGTGTAGTATGCACGTCTTTGTACATTTTTGTTAGCGAAAAATGTTAACGAATTTGGGAAAGAAAATTATGTTGTAGTTCTGTAGGTTCAAACTCCAAGACCAATATGTTTAAATAATGCAAACAAAAGTATTCTTGTGTAAATTGAATTGCAAAATACTTACGATAATTCTGTTGCCGATTTCTCATTTCAGAGTAACTATTGTGTCTATTATAGAATACTAATTTTATAGGGCTTCCATCTGCAATTGGAATAAATTAAATCACAGTCTTTTCAGCATCATTCATTTTCGTTTAACTTTCATCTTTCATAAAATAATGTAGGTTTTGATAATAAATATGGATATACTAACAAGAAGCCAAACAAGAAATGTGAGGATTCTATAGACAGGTGATATAACTGCGGTAATGATGGTGGTGATGAAATTGATCGAACAAAGAATTAGATGAAATAACAAGGTTGCCAATTAAGACTTGTACATATTATAGGATTCATATTTAATAATATAGAGTAAAGAGGTAGAGAGAAAGGTAGGTAAGAAACAAGAAAAAGGGAGACTATGGCTAATGGTGGGCCAGACCAGACCAGACCAGAGAAAGATCCAACCAGTAAATACATGACATAAAATACATAGTTAGTGCAGTATCGAGCAGAGAGAAAAGTGTGTGTGTGTACTGTTCAATGTTCAATGTACATACAGTTGAGCGAGGGAGCATCAGGCATGGCATGGCATGGCATAAGTTTGATATATAGGTACAAGAGGGGAACAATAAAGTGCGTTAGTAAATCAAAATGAAAATCATAGAGAGTCAAACCAAGTTGAATTTTCCCCATAGTTGATACCCAGTCAAGACGAGTCATATTGTACGTATTTTTTTGATATATATTTATACACTGATGCAACATATAAAATGTATAGAGAATGAATGAACGGCATATGGGGAAAAACCTGCTGGAGAACAGGAGAAAATGAAGCGAGTTGTAACTCGAACACGAATGCGAATACTGTGTGTATATATACTGTGTAAAGTGCTCGAGAAAAAGTAGACGAGTGAAAGGAAGAAAGGAAGAAAGAAAGGGGGAGTTTTATACATCGATTGGATCGATTCCCTTCTTTTCTCTCTCACACTCTCACTTTTATTTTCCAAGCCTCAGCATGCAGGTTGTGCTTCCATCCATGTATATGTATATGTATGCCTGTAATAATATGTATACGTATACATTTATCGTTAGTTTTAGATTCAACTCTTTCGCCAATCCAATCCACCCGTTAAACCGTTTTTTGTTGTATTTTATCATCTCAAAGCGAAGACTTATTGTAGTTGTAGTTAAGAGCTGAGCCTTCTTTTCCCCTGTATTATTATAGCCATTATATTTTATCCATATAATATGTACACGCAATTGTCGTCATACTTTTATTTTACCTACAGCAGGTATACAGTGGAAATGTACTCGGAACAGGTTAAGCGAAAATTGGGGAAAGTGCTACACAAAAACATACATGTGACTATATATGTACACTGTACACTCATGTATTTTTATATAGATTTCGAGTAGCGGATATCCTCGCGAGTTTCTCCACTATTTATTTATGTAGGGGTTGGGCAGAGACGGACAGACGGACGGACGGCGACGAATGAGGATGGAAATGAAAATTACAAACGTACACACAAATATACACGTATGTATACCGGTTTATACTTACAGTCCCACTCTGACAATGTGTACAATCTAATGGGTAAAATATATAGAGGAAGGTGGATTGGATTGGATGGGATAGGAAAATTGTGTGTTTGTGTTTTTGTCCGAGTCCGAGTCGAGTGTAGACTCTTGACTCTACTTTACTCTACATAAACACATATTGTGTAGATTGTAGTGAATTGTATTCTGCTGTTCATTCTCAATTATGTACACTATACACATATGCTATTTGTATAATATGTATAAGTATATAATGGTAGTTTGTAGTTTGCTGCTCGCCGGGCTCTCCTGTCTCTGCCCAGTAATTATTTAATCTGTGACACATGTACATGCTTTCACTTTATCCGCTTCCCATATATGCAGTTTATCATGTCCACATGTAGACAGTCAATAGTCAACGTATAATACAATTTAATGGCGGTACAAATCTATCTATCTACTTCAACTATATTCTTCTTTCTTCTCTGCAACAGCAATTCAATGTATGCGTGTCCGTGAAAAGGGGAAGACAGCAGGAACTATTCAGGAAAGGAGGGAAGAATTCCACTGAAATGTTGAAATCACGTGACTCTATAAAGAAACTGTAGGAAATTTTGAGTGATTAAATTGGTATAGACAAGGTACCTACATAAAATGAGGAAAATGTTTGACAGGCCCATTCAATATTATGTACAATTAACTCAGATTTGTACCCGTCACAGGGAGGCGTCTTTCAGCTATCAAGTCAAGGGCTATAAAATAGAAAGGGAGGACAGTTAGGTAGGTATATTTTATACACTATGCACACATGTGTTCTTCAACGCACTTGTGTCCTGCAATTGTCAATTAAAGTGGATGGCGGAAAGAGAAGACACTTGAGTTCAAAGTCGAATTCGAATTTCCAAGGTGTGTTTGTGTGTACAACTGTTGGCGCATTACCTTTAGTTGGAGTTGAGAGTGACAAGTTTCTGTGCTCGATGCAATTTAAAAGAAATAGGACAAAAAGTCACGAGGTGGAAGAGCCACAGGCAGATTGACGTTATAGATACCTAGGTATATAAATGAGTTATTCGTCTAACAAGGTTGCTTTAACATTTCTTCAATACACAAAATCAAAGGAATTAAAAAAATGATGCAAAACCTCTTTAATACAAGCTCTCTTGTTATTTGGAAGGTTGCACGTTAGAAAGCTGTTACAAGAAATGAGACAAGATGTACAATGTACATATTCTGTTGTACGTGTGTGTTTTCTAATAATCCGATTTTGGAAAATGCTTTTTCCATTAGGACATCATCTGTGATTAGGTGACACCTAAATAGGTACAGTATATAGCATGGTGTCGGAATATCCTCCTCTTTCTCATCATCATTTCGGTCTTCATGAGCATGCAAGCAGAAAGGGCAGAAGGGGTTTACTTTTAACTCAACATTTTGAGTTTCTAGCAGCAAAGTCTTCTCTCCCCCTCTCTTTCATGCACTCTTGAAGTATGTACATGTAGTTTTATGTATTTTCACATTACACAGATATTAACTACATTATGGTTATGGTTTTGGGGTGTCGTGGATCAAAAATACGTACACATTCTGGATTCTATCTTCTGGATTTCTTTCTTGAACCGTTCAGCTCGTTCGTGTGACGCGTCTTGCATTTGCCATTTCTTTTATACATATGTATACACGATGGTGTCTTGTATCTTGTATCGTGTCGTGTCGCTCCATAATAAAGGATTAAAATAGCCGTTAATTTCAATCATCTTGACTACTATCGAACGGAATCCTCTCACTTCCCCTCATTTCTCTGTATGTATGTACAATATTTCGTGATGCTTTTCCTCCATATAGAGTATTACTGCCTATATGTATGATGATAAAAGGTTAGAGTTGAGCTGGAGATTGTAGAAGTTCAAGATACTTTTCTGCGTTATTACTGTGACAGTAACAGTATACGAATGCCAGCAAACTTTGCCGAGGTGAATAGAAAATTCCCAAAAATGTATTTTGATATAAATAACAATAAATACATGGGGATTCCCTTGAGTGACCTCTGAACCTTGGGTGCCGGGGGTCAGATGTCAGATCAGTGCACATTTTGGCCTTCTAGTTGGGATGGGACTTAAGCTCTAAATGCAATACACTGCAATTATTGAGTTACATTAAGATAATAAAAATGAAGGACACAAAGTGAGGAAAGAAAGGATTGGGCTTGGTTCTTTGAGTTCTTTCCTCCGGGTGCTGTTTTATCCTACAGCTGTTAACTTGAAGATTCAAGACGCTATATGCTATTTATATAGCATACATTAAATGATTAAAAGTTAAAAGTGCCCTCGACATCCCCATCATCAGCATGAACATTTTTCTCTTCATCCCATTCAATAGTGGGTACATTGGATGGAATGTATCGTGATGGAGAAAGGAGACATGTGTATATCTGTAGTTTTTATACTAGACTTGGGGAAAGAGGCACAAGGAGCGTTTTTTATGGAGTTTTTATGGGGAAAATGGAGAGCTTCTTTATTTCGTGTTGCAGCAAGAGAGGATCGAGGAAGGAAGTCAGTCAGTTCAAAATTCACTTTGTCGCAGTTCTCTCCTTCTTTAGGAATCTCCTTCATTTTATCCCCTCATTTCCCCTTGTATATATGTACATATGCATAAAAAATCTATTTCTTTTCTCCCTAGATATGCATGCATACATGCACAAGAGCACGATAATCCTGATTTAGACTTTGCAACTCAGCTTTTTACAATAGAGTTTAGACCTTTGCTTTGTTGATGAGTCCAAATATTATATTCGGATTTTGTAGCCAAGTCAGCTTGACATTATTCAATCCGATAAGAGACAGACACAGCACAGAACCGGCGAACATGAACATATGGTCGTTGGAGCAAACGATTGACGTCGACAGCTGATTGTATTCAAAGCAAAACTGTTTTAAAAGTCACTTTCTCTTCACTGTTTGGCTCCTTTCTTGAGCTACTGATGCACCTGCTACTTTTGTGCTTCTTTTCTTTTCCCTCTCAAAGTATCGCTACTGCATACTGCATACAGGCAAATCCAAACCCGAAAATAGAGAAATTTATACGGGAAAAGATTTTTATGATCTAATAATAGGAAAAAGGAAGAACGAATCCAAGTTTGAGCTTACAAAACGAAAGCGATCGATGAAGCGTATTTAATTTAAAGACGCCAAAAACTATACACAACTTTGTATAATGTATAGATAAATACATAAACCCGAAAAAAAGAATAGTAGGAAAAAAGGAAAAAGCCAACAGGAAAAACAGTGAATGATCGTAAAAGACTGCATAATCTAGAATCAAGATGGTGCTTCTTATTTATAGGTATCTCACTTTCCCATCCATTTAGATGTCAGCTAGTCAATCTTTTTATATACGTTTGAGATTTGAGAGTTTGACGAGGTTCGCTCCATTAAGTAAAAGTGACAAATCCCCATTGAAGGAAAAGTCTTTTTTAGTCTTTTCCTGCCTCCATCTTTGTTTTCAATACACCTGTCTTGTGATAATATCTGTATTATATGAACAGAGAAAATGAGAAGGAAACCGCTCTTCTGTTTCATCAGTCTAATAATATTTTACCTAATTGACGGCTGTCTTTTACCTCCTATCAAAGATGCTTTTTAGCACAAAACAATCCTCTCCAAACATATTGTACTCGTTTGATTTCTTTGTTAAGCTTTTCTCTTAATACTTTATGAAATGGAAAATAATTATTGCTATTTTTATTCTCAAGTTTGAACTTAAAACGATTAATTAGTGCTCGTTGGAGGTGAAATTAAGAGTAGTTTTCTGTAAAATGAATCGTATTGCCAATAAAATCATAAAGGAAGCTTTTTCATGTAAGAATTTGCTTCATTTTTTATCAAAGTTGCATAGAAAATGCACCAAACATGCAAATCTCATAAAAAACAAACAAAGTTAAATAATGTTTCATTCATTTCAGCAGGCATAATAAAATAGTTCGTGTTATTACCTATATTATTTGTATTGTGATTTATTATGAGCCATGAGTTTTTATTTACGTGAATTTATTTACAAAGTGGCATAAAATCCAGACGGCGTATTGCAACTGGAACTTTGCAACGCTTCAAAAACTTTTCCTGGAGAAAGAGAAAACACCAACAAAAACAATTGATTGTTGACTCTGAGTACAATGTTTACGAATTTGATTTGTTCCCAGCTCACATATTATGAGAGGGTGAAAAGTCTGACTTTTACATCTTTATTTGATTTTCAAGTCGAAAGAGTGTTGCTCAACTTGAAAGTTGAAACTCGAATGGGACAAACTTTTGATTTGGAAAATGGCTAAGCTCTTACATGTATGCATAATATAATAATTCAAATTATTCCTCGAGATGTGCATCCATGAATCCTTTCCTTTTAATATATTATTCATATTCATAGCCAGTTTGTTAGTTTATGATGTTGAGGGCGAAGTATTGTAGAAAAGGCAGACTGTTGATGAGAGAAATTGATGCGAAAAAGACTCGGAGAATGTCTGTTCTATATTGTATGATGATATTATATTATTATTATCATCTTCAACGCCGTCCTTTTCGTCATAAAGTGAAACATCTCTGTCCGTTTCTTCAAATATAACGATACTACTCAAGTCAAACTTCAAGCTGTTACTGGATACATGCATACACACATATAGCAATATACAGACTATGAAGAAAATTATGAGAATAAATTTTCTATCAGACCTAAATGGCAGAATTTGAGACATGCACATGGCCCGGAGTTACACAAAACAAGAGTGTGACGAACATAGAAAGGAATAATACTGTGCATGCATTATGTATACAATATCGAGAGGAGGAGAGAGACATGAAATAAGTCAAAGTTATGTGTGTGTATTTCAACAGTGAACTTGGCAAAGTTGAACATTGGACGACGACAAACTGTAGCTGTACAAGCCCTTTTCTCTCTCTCTCTCGTACTGATGCCCTCAGTGTATATTTTATAATATAAAATAGAATTTTCATTTCCTCCGCTTTCTCCTCTTGTCAAGTTCTCCGCTTTGCTCCTCCGTCGTCGTCACTTTGGCGTTGGCCAAACCAGGCCAACTCCAAAGTGAAAAGGAAATGAACTTCATCTCGTCATCCTCGTCTTGTCTTGTGTATGTATCTTATATACACATAGTTATGTAACATGCAGAATGTAGAATAAATTCTCAACCATATTCACACTTGGACACACACTCAAAGTGTCCCTTCATTTGCAGCTCGCACCGAACTTTCACGTCCTTGTACATTGTACATGTTCACTCCCACTACATACATATATCTATGTATATGTAATATTTTCTCTCTTAATAATATTACATACTTGAAAGTCAGACTGCAACTGGAGTCACCATGAAATTTCAACTTTAAGGATACTTTTACTGTGGTGTGTGTATTTTATAATATTGTATATAATTTATCATTTATAATAATTTATATTCATGTTAGGTTAGAATACACCAATATGTGCATGTTAATGTGACGGATATACGAGAGCAACGTGGAGTCTTCATTATCATTTCCGATGGTATGAATCATCACGACTCGTATTCTTCGTATTCGTATTTATTATAATGATATGTCGGGAATTCTGCACATTTCGCACAGTGTGAACGTGGAAAGTCTCCAACATTATTTTCTTTTCTTATGCATGTAAGTAGTGTGTGCATACATATGTATGCATGTAAATTATAATATGAACATCATTATTTTGAAAAAGTTGTGCGTCATTTTTGCAATATTACAATATTATTATTATTATATGGTGAGAATGAAATTCTCTTCCTGTCAAATTTACTTCCCTAATAAATAATAATAATCTTGCATCACAAGGAAAACGCAATCGAGTTTTGGATGCAAGATCTTATTATTATCATCATCATTATTTTGTTGAGATGACACACCAACGTATGCATATATGTACAGTAAGTACATTTTGCACTGTGCACGTGTTTAGTGATGGTAATATCTGTATTCTGTATATATACATATTATGGGAGGGGAAAGTACAGTTTAGAATATTTAGCGTCGCTCTCCCAATATACAATAAAATTTCTACATGGGCTCGGACTGGAGGTAGTATTAGGTTTAGTACAATGATAATTTAATAAATAATAATAATAATGACCAGTGTATACGGATGTGAATGTGTTTTCTCTGTATCTCTGTATGGAAATGTAGAGAAAAACATGCATATGTGTACAATGTACATATTTTTAGTGCATTACAGAGAAACCAGAAATGTTTATATAGAAAGAACCTCGTTTAATAGGGAAGAGCAATCGTGTGGAGAGTGGAGCAAAAGTTGAGTCTGATGATGATGTTGTTGATAAAGTTGGCCGGAAACTTCTCAATTATGTTTGACATCTCCAGATTAACATGTAATCGTTTTATGAATGTGATATGTGCAGTGTACAATAACAGTTCAAGTTGAATTTAGTCCTTATTTATCATTTACGTTATTTTATGAGATTGTACATGGCACATGTACATGTACGTAC
This sequence comes from Sminthurinus bimaculatus, assembly GCA_034698285.1. Lineage (NCBI taxonomy): Eukaryota > Metazoa > Arthropoda > Collembola > Symphypleona > Katiannidae > Sminthurinus > Sminthurinus bimaculatus. The sequence goes on along the minus strand of JAQIVE010005700.1, from coordinate 3,450 downwards.
ACTGTACACTGCAAATGTTACACATATTTATTATTACGTATTTATGTGGTATTAAAAAACCAGAGTCCCAATTTCATAAGCATCTTTGATCTACTTTCACAAGTGTGTTTGTGTGTACGTTTGTCTGTCCCCTTTTCTTGTGAAGATTAGTTTTCGATTTCGAAACAATTCAATGAATAGATTCTAAATAAAGTTCGTAAAGATCTCAATAGAGGCAAAAATATCGCATAAATAAAGTTATGCTTTTGTCAGGTATTATTATTTGTCAAGAATCCTTTAAAAATCCAATGCAAAAAGGCAGAATAATTATTTGATAATTTTGTAAAATACTTTTTTAAATGTAAAAAAATTTGGGCCATTTACATTTTAGTAAAGGGCGTACTGCGTACTCGTAATTATAGAATATAGAATCATGAGCATGGCTACGTGCATAGTTAAAAATTGTAATTACGAAAATATTATACAGAAAACAAACATCCTCGGGAATTCACTCTATTTTTTATGGAGAGTTCTCCCATGTATAAATAGAATATCATGGTCTTGTGTATCTATTATCTATTAGTCGAAAAGTTGATGCATAGTTGAAGTTGGAGTTGGACTGGAAAATTCTCAGGGTGTAGAAAATATGGAATGTACAAAACTAATGAGGGAGACGATAACATAACTATAACATAAACTTTACTAATGAGTCGCCTGAAAACTGGAATGAGATAAAATGAAATCCCTGAGACGATATTATAGATATGTCCCCTGTATAGAGATATTTGTCGGTATGTATGTATATATTTGGTGTAACAGTTTACAGTTACAGGGCCATTTACGTCAGAATTTTGTACAAGTATCGTACAAGGCATTTATTTTCATATAAAATGAAGGTCTTCCACTGTATATAATAATAAGACTAACAAGGAAACTGTAATATAAACTGTTGAGGCCGTGTACCGTCTTGTCACTTAACTATGGATTAAATGGTGGCCTGAAGGAAATGGAAATGGTTATTGCCTCTTTGGTCCTCTGTATGTATGTGTATTATGTATGTACCTAGTATCTACCTAGTATGGGGTGCACATGGGCATAATTTGTATCTGGTGCCTGTGAATATGGGTTTGTAGTTTGTATACTTCACCGATTGCATTTCCTTTTCCTCCATTTTCCTATTACCCTCCCCTTGTCACCAACAGCGAGAAAAGTATAAGCCAACCAAACATTCGAAACCAATATTGTACTCCTTAAGCTCATACGGCAACTATTTCAGTGACTATATCACTGAACATAAATCTTAGTTATTAGTATTATTACTAAATAAAGCAGAGATTTTTTTAATTTCAACTATAGTATAAGGTATAATATTATTATGATTTAACAATAAAACCAAAACCGCAAGTAAACTTCAGTACGGCTCGAAATTAAAATGATAAAGTTACAAAATATTATTATCATTATTCGGGATTTCTGCTCCATTTACTACAGCAAGGGAATACGATTTCTAATCTGTACAAATCTTGAAAGCTTCTGACTTGTGACTTTAGAGAAGCTTTACTAAAATTTTGATTTTGAGCCCTTTGGTTGGCTCTGGTTTGGTTTGGTTTAGTGGCCGTGGCTTTTGGGCTTTTAAATTTTGAGCACGATTCAATCCACCCGTATCTATGAAGTTATCTATACATGAGTATTTTGTACATATACTGCAACGTATCAGACTTCATATTAAATATTAATACATGACAAAGGTTGCTTGGCTTTTATATCTAGATTACATGTATTATATTATATTCGTACACATATTATTATTATCAACCAAGTTATCCTGAAACCTCTTGAATCTCAACTCAACTCAGCCTGTCGGCACTTTACTTTAGATGTAGAATCTATGGACTGTAAATGTTGACATGTACATGTTAAAATATATTATAGTAGTGAACCCTGGAAAACGCAAATAGGGCTACAAAAACATGTGTGTAGCCATTCTATGCTATCAACTTTTCACAATTTTTACTCAAATATTATAACGATGATTAGCATATTTTTTGATCAAGGAGGGAAGGAAAGCAGGAGAAGTATGTCACCAAAGCAAAGTATACAACACATTCGTATTTCACATTGCTTTATATTTTATATTATGCATACATAATATTTAGTTTCTAGCAAAGTCGAGTCAAAGAAAAGGAAAAGTCAAAGCCAAACCAAGTGTGAATGCAAATGTAATGTGGATTTCGTGTTTTGTAAAAGTAAAGAAGAAAGTAAGTAAGTTGTAAATATGTATAGAAAGGTTATTAGCCATAATGTATTTTTGGCTTTGGGGAAAAGGAAAACGATACAGTGAACCATGTGTCTGTATCTACATAGTGTATTATAATATGTACATGGGATTGTAATATCAGTCGTCGATGTGACTGGCCACAGTCACGTTTTCCCTCTTTTCCCTCTATCGCTTTCCTGCTTTCACCCTCTATTCATTCACATTGATTATTCACACCTCTCTGCACGACGAGTTTTTTTTTCTATATGCACCACGCACACGTATTTTGTACCATGTTCACGATATTCCCTGTGACTGTACTTCAAGTACCAGCTCTAGAACTTTATCCAAGTCGCACCCGGGACATTCGTACTGATGTAACCGACTAAATTATCATCGCATTATAATATTTCTACAGTGTAGTCAAAAGTGTGTGAAGGAAAGAAGCACTTCAAAATTCGAAATCCCTATACATTATGTTTTAACTCCACAGTGTGTATTCCTATATACATGATTTTGCTTTACTGCTCTTGGGTATTGGAAACATATTCAAAACGAGAGAAGTTTTGCTGATTGTTGTATTATGTACAAATTACAAATGCATTTTTACGAAAAAGGAAATCTACTAACGTCTACTTTTATATTTATCAATTGGGAATTGAAGTTCAGGCATCACATAAAGATGAGTAACAATAATGGGAAAAAATATCGTAATTATTACTAAAAATAAGTTTCTGGAATAAAATTTGAGTCCTACTAAATAGTCACTAAATTGTTAGTAGAATTGAATTCTCTTGAACATGGCTTACTTACTAAAATGAACCTACTTAGGTGTTCTTTTGTAATTAAAGGATCAGATAATACAAGGAGCGAGTAGATAAATAAAAACGTATATTATGAAGTAAATTATAAAGTTTTAACTGGATTTATTATACATGAAATAATATTGGAATAATAGTAGCAATAATAATAATAATAATAATATTTCTAAACATCATCAATATTCCTCATCATTAACTTCATCTTGATGCTTGCTCAAGATGAAATTTCTAAATCATAATAAAAGTAGAAAGAAGTAGGAATGATTATAGTTTATAATACCTATAAATAATCATAATCTAGATAATTCCTACTACCTGTTATGGAATGATAATCATAACACATAGTAGATTGTAATTCTTTGTACAATAATAATAGTAAGTATACCTACATGA
>JAQIVE010005699.1:0-12506 GCA_034698285.1 Sminthurinus bimaculatus | reverse complement strand
AATATGTTTATTATTACATATTTTTACGATTATGAGAATTCAGTCTGGCATAATAATGAGTGACATTTGTGGGCTGACTTGAAATTGGCCCTGAATTTTCAGAAACGAGAAGAATCATTCCATCTTTTCATTCTAAATACGAAAGTATGAATTATGTAAATAAAAGCTAACAAATATTATACATATCCGTGTTATACACTATACACACTAGACATTCATCTACAATGTAGTAGAAGAAGAAGTTCCATGATCTATTTAACATTATTTAATAACTCCCTCACAATTTTTGTTGCTTAAAGCCGAAATAAGACGAAATGGGACGAGGACCATTTTATCTATATTTTATTAGGTCATGTCATAGCACGTCGTCGTACTTACATGTGTACTTATTATGTAGGTGTAGAAATGGAAACGTGACGGAAAAAAATGTCGTAAATTAACAACATGTTCACTTTCTTTTACATTTTCCACTAGAATCTCTAAACTTTCTCATAGATTATTATCTTTACTCTTTACTTTTACAAACGTCAAATGCTACTCCTTGTTTTATTTGAATATTAATAAGACCACCCTTGAGACAAAATGTAAACAGTAAACAATAAACAAAAGCAAGAGTAAGGAATAATCATCACTCACCTTCACACTTGAGTCCTTGCTTGAAAAGCCCGTAAAGGAGACTGCCACAAAGATCACAAAACGTTGGCGACATAAAGTTGTTTACCTAGTAGTAGATATTTTAAAGTTTTCAGTTAAAATGTCTAGCGCATGTATTTTTATGCATATGCATCCAAATTTTTTAGAACAATGAATACACTGTTTGCTACGATTCAACGGGCTTTTGTACATTGTCTTACATTTATATAGTAGTCTCGGTTTTTAATCAAATTATGATTTAAATTTTGCTTTCGTCATTTATTTGCACGGAGAGAGTAAAATTTGACTCACCATTTCAGGCATAGAATATGATACATGAAAACAAGGAGAGTATGAGCTTACTTTGAACCGATGCGGAACGTCGATTTTGAACCGCTCTCGAAGGTACTGCAAGTAATTAAAGAGAAACAAAGATGCAAAAGTAAATAATAAAATAATAACAATAATAAATATTAACAATCAACAAAAAAAATTAGAAAACCCCCAACTTCCTGACGGAACTTCCATGCATCATCATTACATTTATTCAAAACTCAAAACGGAAAAAGCTTTGCTAAATTCTGAGAGAAAAATACAGATAAAGGCTAGTTTTAATATTCAAAAAATCACTGTCAGTTTTCGTTCTATTTTGTTTATAAACTAGTCGCAGGGAAAATATTGTAAAAAAATCCATCAATCGTTACTTTTGAAATAAGAAAAGCAAAAGCATACATTGACCTTAGAATTTAGAACCGATATTAAAATAAAAGCAAAAGTTCGCAAATCTTCTACATCATACGTACAACATACAGTTACCAATTACCAATATAATATGCGCAGATGTATTATCTTATCACTACAAGACATGTTTGAATTATTGGGGAATAGAGAGAGAGAGAGGTTACAGACGTATTGGAAAAGAACCAAAAGTCAATACAGAATAGCATCTATTCATCTTGAATTTACGTTTTTCTGCAAACCTTTCATCCTTTTTTCGTCAGTTCATTTTTCATCAATGATCAACGGCGTAACCTTTTCCCGTGAAATCCATGCAGGATCGAGTTCTGGTTCTGAGTATGAAAAGTGTAGCATTAAAACACCAAGCCAGAACACAAGTCCTACCAAGCAAGCGAGAGAAAAAAGGAGCCATTCGACATTCAACGGCACAGCGAGTTCAACGCCATCCTCGTGACTCAGTCAAAATTAAGTAGAATCCTACTTGCTCATCATGCACTAAGCAGTGTATGTGTATCTACTCTAAACTTGCGATTAGTTACAAGGAAAAAAATTTGAATTATACATAAGAAATGTGTAAATTAGAAAAGCAAACAATGCGAAGAAGAAAAAAGATACTCACAATTGTACTCTGAGATTCTTTACACGACCCGGGGCATTTACCAAGAATTTTGTCATGACATTTCTTGTGCGTTGATAGTTGACAACCTGAAAATTAAAAATTCATCAAGTTTTTAGGTTGACTTCTCATAAAATTATACAAATAATTATTTCATCATTTACTAGCCAAATGTTATGCCTTTGACGGTATTCAGACAACACGGAGTGGCTCAAGAAATCCAACTTTTTTGCATGTAGAGCCCTCTACTTGCAAATTTGGCGATTACATTCATTTCATATACTTATTATATACATTTGAATTTTCAGTTGTGTTCACAATCAGTTGATGGGATGGAGAAGGGTATACGTGTGAAAAAACCCGGATTTCACAATGAGACAGGAAAAAAGGTAATTAGTGTGGGCTGGACGACCGGTGTTCAAAAATATCTTTGGCTTCGACAGTCAGGAAAACAATACAATGTACAAAATTAAATGTACTGACGTTAAGCATGTAAATAGTATAACAAAATAACGCCCGTATACCTTTGAGTCGGGCAGATAGATATGCAAAAACTAATAATAAACCATTATCGTCATTTAAAATAAGAATAAATTATTATTTTAGTTGTATATGTGATGATCTCATCCCACGGAACACAAAACAAATGCAGTTCATTATCAGCATCTTGCCTTGGTTCTTTCTACTTTCTCATCTCCTTCAAATATGTACAAGCTTTTACATACACACTGCGCACTCTTCAGCTGTCTAAGTAAAAGTGTGTCTAAGGATAAGTACAAGAAGAAGAAGGCACGAGCACGAGACTTGAACACTTTCTCGAGTCTCACTAAAAATGTTGACATGATCATGATACCAGCAGCCCACTAAACTCGGCAAGTAAACCACTACAAAAACAAGTCAAGTGTGACAGGAGGAATTCCAAGAAAAAGTCTGCACACTCTCAATTTTTATAGTCATATTCATATTCCTACTGACAAATAGAGCTCAAAACTGTAACAAGTAGAGGAGTTGCAAAGTAAGTATTCGTTTATTTTAAAGTATTCATACGATAGTTTATGCTGCTGAATGCTCTTTTCTTGACGGACTTATGTCTACTTATACATAATACATGCCTCTTAACTCTTAACTATGTTTTTACAAGAAAAACAGGCTGTGCTTTGTTTCTACAACATTTAAGTACACATGACAGCTTTTCTAAGAGTATTCATACATTAAAAAAAGTGAATTGTACCGCCGGGCCGGTATATGAATTTCATATTTTATTATCCATACCAGATTTTGACCCACAATTTTTGGGGCATGTGACAACGGTCGTATGACACAGAAAAGAAGATGCTCACAAGAAAATTACTCGTGCCTTGCCTTCTTCAGGGTCTTATTTTTTCAATTTGCTATTCAAAAGCATACGATCTATCTATGTAGATGACCTGTGGTCACTCATGCCACCTAACCATATACATCTTTAGTTTACATGCACGTAGTTAAAAGTTCGTTTAAAAAAAAGAATAATGTTGGCAATTTACAGGATAATAAAACTGGCGCACTGGCTAAATTTTGGTTTTCCTTGCTCCATGAGCATCAAAATGCCTTTTGATCTCTAAAGATGTTATCTGTGATCTGTGCTACATACTTATTGTGCAGTACATAGAAACGTCATCTGTACGAGGCAGATATTAAATAAGAATATAAAATAATTTTGTTGGCCCTATGTCAAAATGATGGTGCTTGTGCAGTTGGAGTTTTGTACACAGCACAGCTGAACAGCACTGATTTTTTCCGGTGTAAAGCAAATGTAAGTATGTAAATACATTAAAGACAGGCTCAAAAATCGATTTTGTTAAAAAATCCAAACTTTCTTCCGTAGTATCTTTGGAAAGTACTTCAAAAATCACCAACATCAACAGTCTACAAAGCAACTAGAGATAACAGTTTATTTAGCGTTTTGCATCACATTTTACGACAAAAATGAGCCGGAAGTGGAATACTATTTTTAATATGTGTTGGCAATTGGCATACGTATTAGGTACAAAAAAAGTCATAAAATTCAGAGAAATCTCTGGACAAAACTGTAATTTTTGATGAGTGTGTTACCCATGCATTGATGTTAATGGTGAGAGACAAGTGTCATTAAAAAGTTCAAAATGCTTTCAACAGTTCCAAGAATAACCGGGTAATGAAGAGGCCTGAGGTTTTTGAAAAAAATGGTTTATTTTGCCATGCTGGATGCCTAATGTAAACAATATTATACTGAAGACAGCCCTAGCTACAAATTGCTCATATGATTTGGAATTAGTCGAGTCAAACGCCAAAAGAATCAAATGAGCAAGAAAAACTTGTAAACGTTTTAACTGTACCATCAGAGCTTTCTCTTCGGCCTTTCTCGAAGCTAACATTTCCACTTTTTCTCGCAAGAGAGACTCAATGGCGGATTCGAAAACCCCCGAATTCAGTGCTTTGTCTTGCTCTTGCAAAATTCAGTATGTACAATAACAATTATAAATACCATATATAAAAGAATGATCCACTCACTATGTTTTTTTATAGGTACGCATTCATGAGACAATGATAATGGGATGGAATTGAGTAGGATTTCAACGTCAAAAAACAAATGAGAGAATACTTGACAGCCGAGAACATTTTCAAAGAAAATGTCAAAGACTTAAGGAAATCAACTGCCATTAACATTAAATCAGAAAGAGCCACTCCGTGTATAGATTTTAAAAGGGAGTTAATCAACTTATAAGAATATAAATAAAAACTTACATTGGCACTGGTAGCCCTGCTTACCAAACCTAAATAAAATTAAACGAAATAAATAAAAACGGTGTGTTTTTGAAAGGTCAGTATTGTAACTATACTTTTGTATGCGTTCGTGACAACAACACGAGGGGTATAATGTAGAAAATAGAAAGTTCCAATGGTTTCCTTACCCCCAGAGAAAGTCTGAACAAAATCCACAGAATGTTGGTTGTCGGAAAAATTTTGCTACAAAGCGATGACCCTGCAATTTAAAAAGAGAAATACATCAGTAATTATGATTAGATCATACATACAATCTTACATGAACATATTTACAAAAAAATACATGACAATGACTTGACTGTACCTTGACTTCGTGTACTTTTTGATGCTTAATCGCACCCCGTCGACCGAATGCCAAAAGAGTACTAGTACTACCGCTACTACTGCCACCAGCCGGCCCTCCCCCTAATCCTCCTCCTCCGCCGCCGCCACTGCCACTACTTTTGGAATCCTTAGTATCTTCCTCCTCGAAAGATCCACTCCCTGTAATTCATTTGCAAAGTTGACAATTATTGATATTGTGTCCTCCTCAAAGCATTTAGCACCATTTATCTCATTTCATCTCTCCATGCCCATGTCTATGTACATATCTATGTTTGTCTATATCTATAATATGTATGCAAACACTTCATTTTCATTTTCATGGACACCAATCATCGCCGTAAGTAGTATTTTATCATTTACTACCTGCTATATTAACGAAATATGTTATCCTACAGTGTACTTTTTTATACTGCTAATTATTCTCGATATTTTTTAAACTGAACTTGGAAAAATAATTCAAAAAAAAGGTTTGTAATTACCAAATTATCTTTACAACTATTCTTAGCACTTAGCACACACCACAGACACAGTGCAGTGAAATATACAATAACATAATGATCTGCATTTTTCTGCATGATACAACGTTTTTTAAACGGATTGGGGATTGGTTGATAAAATGGAGGTTGTACTGTACAATAATAATAATTGATAATGAAGGTAGAAGAAGTGGATTGCTTGGAATAATAATTGAAATACAATAACGAGCTAATTCATGTAAGCATGAATACAGTACACTGTATAATACAGCTCATCAAGGTAGTTACTGTAAGGACTGGAAAAGTGTAATGTTGAGTGACTTATCGCTTTCTTGCTCCTCCTTTCTTTCATTCATTCGTTCATTCATTCATTCCGTATTTCTTTCTTTCTTTCTTTCTTTCTTTCTTTTTTCCCCCTTGTGTCTCCCTTTCTTTCTTTTCTGTTTTTGTTTTTGTTCCTTGTAATACATAATCATTGTACATTGTTATTTATCCTTAGTTTGTCCTATTTAGCTATTTGACTGGTGTTAGAAAAATGATAAAAGTTAATAGTCTACGAGACGAAGACGAGAGTAGACAAGTTAACGAGAGAGACTACAGACTATCACTATCAGCACATAAAGACGCGCAGAGGACGGATGAAAGATGGAGATGAGATAAGAAGACAAAACTGTTTGGTCAAGAAAGAAAAGAAGAAGGAGAAAGAGAGCGAGGAAAAGAAAGAAAAACGAAAGAATAAACGTTCTTAAGTATTTAAAAGGAGACTATACATTATACATATAATATATTATTATCATTATAGTAAGAGTAAAGGATAGAAAGGGATTGCAGGGAGAGAGAGAGAGGGAGAGAGAGAGAGAGAGAGAAAGAAAGATAGATAGACGGGTACTAAACACATATTGCAGGATACAATAATAATAATAGACAAATAGGAAAATACTTATTTTACTTATACATTGTAAAATACACATGCATCCAATATACACACACAGTTAGATCCAGACTCCTGCCATTTTCCTCCCGTTTTTGATAGCCAAAACTGATAATTTCTAAAATAGAAGGAAGAACAACTTTCTTCTTCTGCCTATGCATGTGTACATATGCATGCAAATATATTAATATAGTGCTGTAAAGAGAACGGAATCTTTTTGAATCTGAATCTTGCATTTTTTGAGATTTGATAGCAAAATGAATCCTAAATACTTGACTAATATTAAATTATTATCACATTATATTCCGCAACAATAAAAATTTACGATCACTTATAATTCATGTTCTACCTATATCATAATAAATGTGATACACATATATGAGTGTGCAAGAGGAAATTGAAAATACTATAATATATTCGTTCCCAAACGCATTCATCGCTCATCCATGCCTTCAATTTAATTTTGTATACGATAATATAATTTTTAAGGATAGTATATATTATATAATATTATACATTATATGATGCTGTTGTATTCACACAAAAATATGTAAGTAGACAAGCTCCACCGATCTTTTCAAAGAGTTTGAATCCACACCGAAATAGCTACACTCTGATACTCTTCCATCTTATTCGTTTGTTTGTAGTTTACAAAGTAGAGCTGACTCGCTACCTATACCTACTAAAAGCCAGTGTAAAAATGTATGCAACGGTTTTGACTTGACTGGCCTGGCTCCTCGAATGCCAATGAGAGAAGTTAAACAGGAGAGAGCTCTTTAACTGAGAAAACACACACACGTTCATTTTCTTTCATTTTCATACTCGCTCTCAAAATCGAATGCATAATATTCGTCGAGAGGGAGAGAGAGTAAATAAAAAAGGCAAGTAGTATACATTATACATACTTTATATTATCTCCTATATTACGTATTATAGTTATTTAAAATTTAGATTATACCATTACCCATATTATTATAAGCTAAATATCTGTACATCGATTCGCACAGGAGAGTCTATGTAACTACTCAAAGCATCTTGTTCAAAAAAAGTTCAAATTGAAAATGGCAACATTATATTATATTATTATATTATATAGACTGGAGAATAATAGGATAGGAATGTGCAGTTAACATAGCAAAGTTATCTCATTCTCTCTCTCTCTCTCTCTCTCTCTCTCTCGTTTCTCGACTTGCCTTTATTTTCCTTAATCACACGCGTGCCATTAAACAGCCCAATCTTGTGTTTGTTTCACAGTTGCAGGCACAACATCAGCGCACGGCTCATTTATTCAAAACGCCATCAAAACTATTTTTCACTTTAAATTTTACTATATATCTCAACACAATATCATCATTTAAAGCTGTGCACTGTGCACTTTACAGCTTTTCCAAGAAAAAGCGTCCAACTCATTACTTATACATATGTACATACTACATACATACTTACGCTCATTATTGCAGAATAAGATTGTATGTGCAAGTACTTTGTCTTTGCACATACATGTATTCACAATAACATAATATGAAACAGCATAATAAACAAGAGGAAATATGATAATGTAAAATTCTTTTTGGGTAAATTACTTTAAACCCTTCATTCTCTTCAACCCTTAAATCCCTTCATTCTCATTATAGTATGACAGCATATTATGATGCTGTTTGTGTCATTCAGTTGTAACCTACCTAAATAACACACAAATACACAAGTCTGGAAAGTAAAACCTCTATTTTCTGTTTTTATTGTTTTAATTCTGATCAATAGGATATAACCTCGCGTATGTCTTTGTTAAGTGGAGTTTTAAATCAGCAGATTAACCCTAAACCCCGGTGTATTAACCAAAGTTCTTACAATTTCAAAAAACTGTTTCCCGAGATGTAACTTTTGTGAGATAAAAGCAAAAGAGAGGTCAAGCTCAAGAAATAGAGTTCTGAGGTGATGATTATGCTTAGGAATATTAAGGTACCTTCGACCTAAAATCCCACAAAACACGAATGATGACGGACCCGGTATATCAAACATTTTAAATTGAGGTCGTTATTTTCCGGAAATTGCATAATATTTGATTTTCTTTAATTTTACTTTGTAAATTCTCTAACTAGACGCGAACGAAAAAAAGTTAATAGTGAATCTAATAACAACACTACTGGAGCATTTAAAATATTAAACCTATACCTATGACTTACTGTAAGATGATAATATATTTTTCGATTGATTTATCACCCTTTCTAATTTTAGGCAAGGATGCAATTTATAATTTATAATACCTTTCAGACTTTACAGTGCCTCCCAAAACTTATTCTAACGTCAAGCAATATGGGACATGAATGTGAGACTGATTTATTTACCATTGCCGCCATCACGGAATTGACGCATTCCTGAAGCAGTGGACGAGGAATTCGACCTTGCATTTGGGGAATGAGATGCAGGATTTCGGATCCGAACCTGGAAAAAAGACAAAAAAAAATCAAAAGATGAAATTGGGGATTAAAATTCAGTTGGAGAAATTTACAGTATCGTATCATATTATGATGTGTCATAAATCCTAAATTTCATGAGTCATGACACACTGTTTATTATATTTATGCAATTTTCGATAAGTTGAGTTGCTGCAGTGCAAAAACTCCGGCTAAAACGCGTACATAAATTTGGTCTCATATTGGGAGTCGGCATGACAGTTTTATTTTTTGCGCATATACATGTTACATTGAAAGAAGTGGAAGAAACTTCTCGTTATCATTATTATTGTTGTTATTTTCGTGAATGAAGTTTAGAATGAGAGCCCTTTCAAATTTTTTAACAGAACATTGAGAATTTTTCAAATTCCTCGAATGTTGTGCACATCCACACTCAGAGGCACATGAGGCATCCACATAAATGACGTTCAGCATGCAGCCACATGTTTCACATTTGAGGTATCAATACTAATAAAGAAGATAGGAAAAACACAAACAAAAATGAATATTTATACAATTCAGAGAATGGGGAATTCAAGTGGAAAATATTGCTGTAATGCTATCCACAATCCCCAGCGCATAGTTTCTAGGTTATCTTTGACTAAACCTGTACATATACATACATTATACATAATACATGCTTACACATATCTGTATTTTAAACAGTTTTTAAGTTCTCTAGACTTTCTCCTTGCACATACATATGTATACTATACTGGTATATAATATGTATGAAAAAAGGCAGAAGGAAGGCGAAGAAGAAGAAGAAAACTTTGCACAGACGTCGGAAACTGTCCAAAGCATACACAACACTATTTACTTATCCCAAGTTATCCGTGTTAAATGTGCATTTTTCTTTGATAACTCAGCCAAATCTTCCCTGTATACATGCACACACAAACACACACACAAGTATTCTATCTTTCTACTAGACACTTTTAACGTATCGTTCATGTTATTTTATTTTTGGCTACATTCAATAAAATTCCGGAATGCGGAATAGCCACATCTCCACTTTCCCAAAGTAGGCAGTACATATTGTACAATCAAACAACGGTCTCAGCAAAATTTTCTTTGAAAGCCATCAGCCTACTGGACAAGCTAAAAATTCTGACTATGTGTATTCTAACTATACTTTAAATTTAAGGAGAACGGAGACGTGTGAATACTTTGCATGCTTGCAAAATTTTCCAACGTAGCCAAAAATTAAACCACATCTTTGATACACTAGGAGTTACAAAATTCTGTGGTGGCTCTTGTTTTTTTTTCTTACACATTTATTCCCTGATTCCTTGCTTTCTTGTATGATTTTGCCACAAACTCATGGCATGTAAATATGTATGTATGTACAAATATATGCATGCATAGTTTTTGTTTTTACCCATTTTATATTTTGTTTTGTATGTATACACTCACAGTATCAAGAAATTCCGATGCGACGTCCATTTGAAAACATTCACCATTACCGTGATTCGCGAAACAAGAGAAATTTCATCGCCTTCATGTATATATATAATGTGTATAATATTATGTATCTCACTATTCCTACTCAATCACACAGGGAGAACTCTTGTTTAGTCTACTTACTCCAAGTTACAACTACATAGATAGAAAAGTAAGTAAGTAGATAGTTTTTACAACACTTTTCCACACTAAAGATATGCATATAATATATATTTTGCACAGTTTACATTTTATATTCACATTCACTGCTGGTTCCTCTTCAAGAAAAAACACACACAAACACAACTAGAAACTCAGTATACTAGATACTAGACCCGAGAGGTTAAATTCCACATTCATAGTTAGATATAATATATTACAGGAATACATGGAGCAAGAAAGTAGAATGAAATTCTCGGGAAAATGTGGGGAATATTGAAGCGAAAAAATAAAACGGCCTTTTTTATGTATTTTGTACCAAACCAATTGCACGTTAACGCTCAAGATGAACTGACGTTGTGACTTAATGTGAGGCTCGTCGTCACCGCACCAATGTTCACTCCTCACCCTTCTTGTTCTTATATCATATGTGTGTATGTGTATGCACGAACTTTGTCTTTTTGACTTCGTAGTTTGTATTCCTTCAATTATCTGTATAATTGACGATGGAACAGTTAATCTTGTTTAAATTGTTTTTCTTTCTCCCTCTCTCACTCTACTCCGATTATCAATTATCCATGGATGTATTTTTCTACCTTGCTTTTTTTCACAGCGAATATCAACCCATGGTAAAATGTGTTTAACTGACACACATTTTAGGAACACAGATGAAACACGTGGAACTTAAAATTTTGATCTACAGGTTGTTACTAGATCATTTTTAATTTTGCCCTTTAGTTGGATGCATAACGAAAGATCTCACGTTGAATGTTACTTTTTGATTTCGCTGATAAAATATAAAACAAAACACAGAAAATAAACGTTTCTCCATTTATCGCCAACAGTGTAAAAAACGTTTAAAACGGAGTTGTACACTGTATGGAGTGGCTCAACTCGAATCGTCTTAGGCCATGATTCACACAATTCACTAATTTAGCGAAAAATTGCAGAATCAGGTTTTTTTCATGGTAAGTCCAAGAGCTTCATATTTGTAGACAATTAGTCACAACCACAACGGCACAACTGCATAGTTACAACTACAAGCTACAATACACGTGTATGTAAACAGCAAGAAGCAAAAGTCAAAGTGGTGAGGGCATGTGTACGTAGTACGTACATACATACATACATGCATAATATGTATCGAGAAGAGCGTCAAGAGTAACAGTAATATATATTATGCATCTCCTACTTATTACAAAGAGGATTTGTCATCCTCGTCCTCATAATATCACCACAACAAATACTTTATGCATAAACTGACAATCCATGTATGAAGACTGAAACAGACGTATGTACAAGTAGATACAGAATAGATTTCAAACGAAAGGGAAGGCCCACAAGGAAACTGTTTAAAATATACATATGTTTGTATAATATCTGTGTATCTGTGTGTGTGTGTGATGAATAATGATCCATAATATTAATTTACAATATATATAATATATTATATCGATGCATAGCATTGCATCCAAACTATTATGAAAATGATCCACACTTTATGTTTTATAACGATGCATATACAGTTTCAAAAGTATAATAATATGTAAAAACAGGCACGTATCAGCAGGGTGTGAGTCGTGAACCATAACAACCATGTTTTGTATTTAAATGTAAATGGATCTCACTGTCGTCAGCAACTATGTAATGACAGTATTAATAGTTGAGGGTTATAATGATGATGATAATATTTTAGTAATAGCCAGCACGGATATTTTTACAAGAGATGAAGAAAATAACGCGACACTGACCAAGAACAACGATTCATGTATATGCACAATATACAATAGACCAGCCACAACATTTAGCTTTAGATGAGCGTGTAAATTTCATTGTAAATTTAAGTGTGTATACAGTATATATTAAGTATTGAGGATAAGTAGGTACTAATCATACCACTTGCTCCTACACTGCTACTTGCTATGATCAGA
>JAQIVE010005698.1:0-12511 GCA_034698285.1 Sminthurinus bimaculatus | reverse complement strand
AGCACTATTCAAAACAAGCCCATAGCATGCATTTCGATTGGAAAATGCATGCAGCACTAAAAAGTTCCTTTCACTTTTTACGCGACGGACTATTCAAAGTGCAGCACTACTAGATGCTGCCGCACAATTCAAACAAACACGGTAGTATATTATGATACTGAAACTGGAAGAAGTTACTATGGCTTCAAAACTCAATTCAAGGATGCAATGTGCTTCTGGAAAAGTCGGGAGTTAAAATTAGACTGGAAACAATTCTATTAAAAATAAACTTAATTTGCTCGAAATTTCTAAGATCCATCCACGCGTATAAATAAAAGTGTTGTAAAGAACTGTGCAAGTAAATGTATGTAGATATTAAATAGTACAGACATGGTAGGAGGTTGAACATTATGCTGCGTCTCAAATTTCTCCTTTTACTCCATCTCGTCAAAATTAAATTTACTCCGTTTCCCTCCTCCGTCTTGAACAAAGTCTTGGAGGAGCAGGGGCTCACCCTAATATTTGTAAAAGACTTAGCAGGGTGAGCATTATCATATTGCCTCCAGTGACTGTAAGTACATATATATACATAGAGACAGACAAAATAGACTTCATACACATAAAACGCTCAAGAATTCATTCTTTTCCCTCCTTTCAAAATGCTCAGTGCCACAGCAAGAACCTAGATGTAGAGAAAGTTTGGTGAATTTATTGGATAAGGCACAGGAGACGGTTGGCATGGCATGCTCCACATAAAAATGGGAAATATAAAGATAGGTGAGAAAACGCAAACGAGCTAGCTGCGTGACTGACTAGACTAAATGTAATGCAATACATATATCGTATCTACAAGTTTGAATATGCTAAAGTTGCTGAACGAACTAGCGTCTGCCTGCGCTTCCGTTATGGCAGATAAGTATATACAATATACACGCATATACATAAATAAAAGTCAAGAGAGAAAGGAAGGCATTGATGATATTTTTGTGCATATGTCTGTGTATTGACTATCGACATGAAGTTGTATAAGGAGCCTGTTCTTCCCCTGAAGAAAGTCCCCTTACTTATCCCCTGTCCCCATATATTATTATATATTATTATACATTATATTATTATGTACTTATGTTTGTTTGTTGTGTGCTTGTATGTGTGTATTGTGTATTAATATTATTATTATTATTACTTACTACTTATTATTATACTATTGTATGTGTGTATTTGTGAGTGGGTCGAAGCAAGGATGAGGAGACTCAAGTAAGTATTTTTGGTAGCGATCGAGAGAGCGAAACTGTGAGCTCGGTCTAGTGTGGTGTGAACTGTCGAGCAGAATAGAACTCTGAATAAATAGAAGAAAGAAGAAGAAAAAGATAAAAAGAATATTTCGAAGCCCGTTTTCTATTTTATTTCCATTGTAGTTAATTGTACTTAACTTATGTTACAGCTCATTGTTACTGTAAGAATTGCTGTTACAGTTCAGTGTTATCATAGGAATTCCTATTAGAGAGTCCAATCGGTTTTACACCATAAGTAGAGAACCTGCATTTTATAGAGGAGACTCACGGTCTGATTTTAACCATACATTTTACTTAATATTATTTGCAAAAATCACCTCACCACCTCATTTTCTCCTTATAGTTGCTCCTTAACTAGACGAGAGAACAAACAGTAAAAACTCAGAAGAATTTTTTTATACAATAGAAAATTGTGAAAAAGTTGCAAATATACTCCTGAGAGGAAATTCAAAAATAAAATGCGTAGAAACACAAAATCGTGGAACATTTGAAACCTTTTTTTATGACGTCTTATTTTTTATCTACTTTTACGTTCACAAAACACTCAGCTTGTGTAATGTGCAATCTTAAAATTGCAAACAATTGCTAGGAAATGTAAAAGGACTTGAAATTTTAGAACTATAATTTCGGCTAATAAAGAAAATAACGTAAGTCTAATAAGTCTTTCTAATGGGAAAATTTTGATGGATAGAATTTATTAGATGGTTATTTTAAAACTTTATAGCAAAGAGCAACCCTTCGTTTAGTACACAAAACCGATTAGCATGTACACGGATTTGTAGATGCCATAGTAATATCGTAAGCTTGACAGTGGCTCAAAATTACCACTCACAAACGTCTTCAATTCAAATGCTGCTGATGTTTTAGATATTTTGCCGGTACAATTTTGCAAACGGGACAATGGCTGTCAATTTGGGTTCGACAGTGAGTAGTTAACTTGCCGATTGAATTTTCTAGAGGGTGCTCTGAAGATAGAAATTTGGATTGCGAATTCGACTGACAGCTGCATGGAAATGTCCCAAAACAGGTACATATGCACGGCTATAATGCCCAGTATTATATTTAGATGCATGAAGTGTAGTCTGTGTATGCAGGGAAATATTTTCACGTAGCGCTCAAGTCTGCACGGGAATCCAGCAAAATGGCCGGAATTAGATTGTCAAGTAGGAAAAAAAAGACGGCGAGAAAGCTTGCAAAAAAGTCAATTGTGAAATTAAATGCATTCTCTATTTTGTGCTCTCGAATTTTTTTCGATTCGAATTGCCATGTACAAAATTGAAAGCTTTTCAGCCTACCTCGAGTTTACGGCGGGTTATATTTTACTGCTAACGTGCCCCTTTTTTCCTATGCCGTATTTCAGTTTTTTATTTTCTACACAAGGCATATGCAATCAGGCTTATATGTATACAGGTACAGGGTACCGAAGATTTATCTACACATGTTTGTCATTTTATGCTGTTGCCATGTGCTCCTTTTGTCCTTTTTGAACATTTTCATTTTATCTCCGTATCTCAATTTTACTTGCGTCGATCAAATGTATTTCCCACCTCAACTTGACACAATTTGCTGTATGTACGTTGGTAGTTCATGTTACAGTGGACTGTAATTTTACTAGTTTTAGTGTGCTTTTAGGCTCAAATTTTAGAAGAGCACGTTTAGACTATGTAAATACATACATGCATACAAAATGCCCCTTTGAAGGCTAAAGTTCAGTTTGCACCGTTCTAAAAGCAAGACGAATCCATCAAAATTTTACAAAGCAAAATTGATATTTTGTGTAAAGAGAAAAGAAAGGCTAGGAGTTCATACTTTTGAGAAATTTGAAATGAAAAGCCATTTCCCTGACATGAGAATTTAATTTAGTTGTACAAAAAGCATCGCGTCCAACAGTTTAGTTTTCTTAAAAATGTAAAATATAACGTCAATTTGATAAGGGGAGACAGACAAACTAGCAAAGTGACGGGGATTAAGTAAATTGGAGGAAACTGTTGGACAATTCCCAGTATTCAAGAAGATACATGCAATGTACAAACAAATTTAATGGAGTTATTCCTCCTCAAATATTTACGAGCCCAATTGTGCATCACGATACAGTGAAGCCTCCATCAAATCATTTCCTTTAAAGAGTATCATAGAATCCTACTAAACTAGTCCAGCGTAGCTGTACAAGAAAACTGCTTACAATTTGCTTTTACTGTATCCTTTGTATGCTTGTACATTGTACATATACTTGAGCAACCTTTTCATTCCCGTCAAATTTCAAAGCATCCTAATGCGTGGTAGACGCAGAGGTAAACAACACAATTTAACAATCCGCCCACACAAGCGGATGATTCATATGTAGAGGAAACCAACAACCGGCATCTCTCGCGTTCATAATTTATCACGGAGCGTGGTGGAGATCCATCTAAAATGGAGGAAACCATTCGACTCAAATTCAACTCACTTTTCATGCTGTCTGTATCAATTCGATTTAAGATGGAAGGATGAATATGGAGACTGGTGGTTAAAATTCCCAGAGAAAACGGAAAGCAGCGCTTTTAATTTAAACGGATAACTAGTCAAGACGAAGAGGGACGGGACGGGAAGGGGAAAGTGAAGAACATGCATGCAGCAACAACCACAAACCATTACCGAAATGCCTTTACACATCACTCTCTTGTAAATACATTGTATGTATAGCGTGTGCTTGTGTGGAGCAAGACCGCGGAGAAAACCAACACAAGAAATTGTAGTTGTCTGTTGTTTCGTCTGTTGAAATGTGTTCGTCTAACGAGTTTTAAATTGAGATGTAAAGAAAGTACACGAACCTCCAGTTTTCTCCTGTAATACTTTCTTTGAGAGTGCTCGCGTGAGCTTTCCTTCCGTCACGTAAAGCAGCACGTGGAATTTAAGTTTTTACTTTTTTTGGTGGACAACTTCAATTTTTTTAGAAATAAATATACAAGCCACCTGTCATGATATTAAACTACAGTGCGTACTTGTGGAAGTGTATGGAAAAATTCAAGTTGAAACGAGACCTCCAAATGAAAATTTAGTGTAGCGATGGAAAGTTTTAGCTACAATTAGATGAATTTTTCTGTTCAGTATCCGGGAGATGCGGTGTGGCAATGCAATCGATCTTTTAGTCGTTATTTCATGTCAAAAATCAATTAGCCAACTTAAACTCGGGGCCATTAAACACTCGGCCAATGAAGCACTCTCGAACACTACTTAAAATGTTTTTAAAACCGCCATGTAATGTAGGAGAGATTTTACAAAAAAACCATATGAACAATTTAAAATTATAAAAATGCAAGAAAGTCTTTGGAAGCGTTACATTCAAAATTTTTCCAACTCCCTCCTTTTGAACTATCAAGCACCTGAATTTTTCATATTCTCCAAAAAAGATTCAGCACGAAATTACGATCAGTGTCTAAAAATATCCAGAATTTGCAAAACAAACGTTCTGTATCATCGATATGTTTTCTAATTATACCTACAATAATTTGAGTCGAGTTATAATGTAGAAATAGACACAACTACTGATGTAACTGCCTCGACGGTATATAAAATAAAGTACCAGTCTCTGTATATAAATGGATCGTAGACAATAAATGAAATATGCCAAGGTGATTTACTTAATTTATGACAGCACAAAAACTTGAAAAAGTCCATTAGAGCTCGCCATCCCTCTGCTTCTCTCTCCATTACGTATTTGGCATTAGAAGTGAATGAGAAAATGGGGAGGAAGGAGCGAAACATTTTCAGCCCATTTTCTCTCATAATACTTTATTTTCTCCGGCGCTCTCTCCACTTTTCCACATCAATTTTACAGCTGTACCATACAATGTTGAATGTTACATGAGCAAATAAATGTATGGCAAGAGAAATGGTAACTGTGCGTACACATTCTAACATACTCACATGTACATTGCACACACACACACACACTGTACATTGAAGAATGCAGATGGATGGATTTTCTACTTCCTCCCGGCTCCAAGTCACATTTTCTCCAGGAAAAATCCAATGGCTCTGTATTATGCATGTGAATGGAAAAAATCGACGGAATTCAACTCCATCCGATCTATATCCAAATCCAAATCTAAATCCGAAATTCAGAGCTAACTCGGAGACTCAACATGGAACATAATGAGAATGTTTTTCCATATATGTACATTGTACATATATTGACATAATACACACAATAAGGGTTCACCCAAGCGCCGTGACAAAACTTCGTGAGCTCCTGTGTGAATAAGCTCCTGTAGCCATGGTAAAGGGAGTAGGCTCTTGGGTGCGCCATAGCAACTTTTTAAGCTAACTGGTGGGCCAAAAATTTACATTTTTGGAAAAAAAATATTGTCTCAATATATATTTGGAGACGAAAAACCAAGGACTTAAAGCGCACGGGTGGACCCTTGTTGGGCATCTTTTTGTGTATAGATTTAGAAACGAGCTGAGATAATAAAGCAGCTTAACTTTCCATTTTCTCTCGAGCCTCCGCCGTCATTTATTTACTTGTATTGAAGTCGATCAGTTCCTACGTTTTTCATGGCTTTCCCCCAATGCTCTTGCTCTTTGCTTTATACATCTTTTCCTTTTCTTTTGCCTACGCTTACTTTATCTCCATTCCCTTTGTGTATTTTCCCATGTTGATGAGTTTCTTCGTCTCTTTTTGCATGTTATTCTCATTTTCTCGTTCAGTGTCATTATCATTTGGACACTTTTTCTTATTCTTTTTTCCCTATCTTAAAGTAGCCGACGGAAAAAGTAACTCAATTGTGTGTAGTTTTAGTTTTTTGTTGCCTCATCATTTACCATACATACATATGGAAATATCTAGAAATTCCAAGGGACTTTTTCCCCAGTAGATATTTGTATTTGCAAATGCCCTACATATAGTGAAAATATATTGGAAAGATGGAGCACTAACGGTGACTAGCCCGTACAAAGACGAATGATTAAAGGTAATAAAGAAAGTCTCTATGTACAATGTACAGCTTTTCCAAGTAACGGATTTCATTTATAATGATGACATTCAGTCATTACTGAAAAATGGTAGCGATTGGTATATGGTTTTGACAGTTAGATAATACAAGAATCCGGGCTGATTGTCACAGGATGGCTTCGCCTCCTAAAAACCGGAACTCGCAACTCGATCTTCTTTGCCATTTTTTTCGTGTCAATGGCTGAGCCAATTTAGGATGCTGCGAGAAGACAAGAAAGGGAGAAGAATGGAAGAGAGCGAGAGAGAGAGAGTAAAAATAATTTTCTTCCGTGCAAAAGCTGTCATTGGGCCTAGAATTGGAATTGGGATTATTTTCGCTCAACATTTCTCGCCACTTTCTGCTCGCCTTTGTGAGTCTTTGGAAAAAAGAAAGAGTTGGACCAAAACATCCTAATGATGATGATGATGATGGCGATAATAATGATAATGATTATTAGTAGGAGAAAAAGTTTAGGATGAGCTCATCTACACCCGTGTGTGTAATCCAAAGTAAATACATAGGTGACTATCAACTTCAGCTGGACTGTGACGACATTTCTCAGTTCTGAGATCTGGCGTATTTTATATCATTCCACGTACTGACTCATATGAGGTCGAAACTGGGGAAAGGGATTTTCTTATCATGGTCTCATAGCTATTCCTAAAGCCTTATTCTTGTACACATGACTTTGTGTATGTCAGGCTGTCGGCTGTCGGATGGTCCAATTGCAAGTTCAATCACTGAACAGAACTTTTGTATGAAGTAAATAGCCTGTGATATTTTATACTTTCTTTATTGCAACCTAACTTCTTGCTCTTTTTCTATAGTCCATCACCATCGTTCCCAATATATCAAATGGTTATAATCACCGTCTTTATGTAGTGTATATAGCCACATGTTTTTGGATTTCTTGTCGCTTTTTATTAGAAGTTTCAGCTACTCTTTGCTACCTTAACGAGAAACGGATGCAACAAAAATCTATACCTCTGGGACATTTTAATACCGCCTGTGCATCGTGCAACGGCAGCTCCCGTTTGTCCCTTTCTTCTGCGATCGGTACCATTTTATGTGCCAGTCAAAGTTTTTTTTAGCATTCTTTACTGACGTCTGTCAAGTAATCGCATCGCTCAGATATCAGATATCTATATCTAGGTTTTTGTCCTTGTCTTTGTCTGTTTCAATGTTGTACATTGTACAGTTTTTGTGAAATTGATATTTCATAAACATCCGCAGACACATTTAACCCAATAAATGACAGTCAAAGGAACAATTTTTGTCATCATAACAATTACGAGTCAATCAATTTTTTCAACCAGCAATACTACATATTTTTTTATAAAATTTGAAAATGCTGGTTCTGACCAAAGCAGGAAAAACTTACCGAAAACCAGTTTTTTTACTCACCAGCAATATTTAGAAGAAACTTCCAGTCCTATTTTCTGTAATTCAAATGTATTCGGCGGTTGTTCCCAATTTTTGCAGTACAATAACTGTAATTCACGGTAAACTTTTCCATGCTTAAAAAATACACTAATGCAGTGCGCTTTGTAAATTTTATTCCTTTTTTACAATGGTTAGGAAATTTCAAAGAATTTTGAGCCTCGTTTCACCTATTGAACTTTCCATGGTATGTATGCATAGCATACTTTCTTCCCGTGATTTTCCTTCCTCAATCTATTCAGTCTTTTGACTTGTTACCGTCTTGTTCTTTTCTTTGCCTTGACGTCCGGCTTTTTATATTTTTTTCCCTTGATTTGGCCTGACTTTGTTGCTCTCCATTCTACAACACATTGCAACGACTAGACTTAATACCGACCTTTCTGTTCTCGGAAAAAATCCACTGTTGACAAAGCCTTTCTGTAGACGTGGAACCGCATTTTAGTAACGAAAACATGCATGTGCTTTTGTTAGTGTGTACAGATACAGATACATAATATGATCTTCTATATTTTCAGTTGTCGTAGAAAGTCAGGCAAAAGTACATGAAACAAGCCCGTACAGAAATGTACGACCAAAGTAAGAAATTGGGTGAAAAATTCTGCTTTTGTTGGTGTTGGATGTGTCTTGGTAAAAAATGATGGCATTTTTTATACAAACTTGGCTCCCTAAAAAGGAGAGTTTGGTGCAGGGAATTCATACAAAAGCAGAAGAGCTGATAAAAATATATGAAAAAAGTATAACAGGACATGAGTAACAGTGTGAGTTGAATGTTGAATAGCGTTGCTACAGTGATCCGTAAGTACACAGAAGCACAATTTATGCGACACTGTACACTTTTTGCCTATATACATACATATAACTACTCGATTGTCGACTCTTGACTCGCGTCTCTTGATCTCGGCCGGATGAGCTAAAGCCGAGTCATTAATCAAGCAATAATAGACTTGAATTGGCGATTCAGGCACCAATGAAAATTTATTGACATTTGGCACATCATTAGAGTGCCGAACGAGTTTGGTTTGCCTGGGTGACGACAAAACCAACCAATACGAATACCCATACCAATCCTAATCACTGTAAAAGGGGAGAAGATCAAGCGAAAAAGTTTTTTCGTTGTCACTGACATCCTTTTCCCGTCAAACTATATATGCAACTTACACATACTTCATTTCCCATTATAGTATGGCAAACGGCCTGAATACATATTCGTATAATGTGTTTTAGATATTTTACCGTTGCAGTATAAACTCCGTTTGTTAGCATCTAAAGCTTCAAATAAATTCTGTACAAAAAGCAAAATCAGAGTTTTTAACCTGCTAAAAGTAGAAATTTTTTCTGAAGACAAATGTCAGTGATTTGGACTTTTGCTTTGATGGCTTTGAGTCGTAAATTGTTCTCTTTGAAGGGTACCTTGCAACCTTATTGAACATTTTTATGGGTAAAGCAAATTTCATTCCAATTTTCAAAATTTCTGGTCAACATTATTATACATATGGAAAGCATTATAGAAAAACATTAGGTTACTATGGAAATGCCATGTGTTAATACATTACCAAACATCGTTTTTCTATAATGCTTTCCATATGTATTAGACAATCGGAATAAAGGCAGGGCAAATTTAATCTGTACAAATCTGTACTAGCTATTTCTAGAAGACTTTTATATTTTCGACATGTTTAACCTTCAAAACAAAAATAGAATTGATCCTGAAATGTATCCATAAAAAGGCCAAAAAGCCTGTTGAATTTCCCCAGAACGCTTGTGGTGGTCCGCAGTACCTTGTGGTTTGTTTGGCAGTAGGTAGTCAAGTTTCTTGGAAAAAAGTATACTTTTACTTTTATTTTCTGGCACTTTTTTCATTTATCCCTTTTGCGGGCCTTGTATAACATTACCTTGGAAGGTAATGGCACAAAACAAGTTGGACTAAAAGCCTCCATATTTTATGTGTTTTACTGTGTGGAAGCGAGGCGCATCCTAAAAGCAATGTCAATTCTGTCACTGATGGTTTTTCATGCCAAATGTACTGAATAGTGACCTGCATAATGCAATCTACTTTCACTGTACTGACGGAGAAACACAAAGACAACGACGTGGAAACAAAAAGCAAGCAAAGGCAAGTACAAATGATTTGACGGCTTTTCACATTTTACTTTCTCCGTGCATTTTTGTCTGTTCCTCTTATCACCGTGGAGATTATTTGCAGAGAAAATACATCCTTCAATATATTATGCAGGATCTACGCTTTTACATACAGTGGGCTATCATGACGTAATAAAAAGTGGTAAAATATGCATTACATTAAACAGTAGGCGTGCTATATAAGCTTTAAATGGAAAAAGTTTCCACACATGTAGTTACTCCTCTACTCTCATTGTCTATCAACTGTGGGCTTAGTTAGCATAAATATTGAGCATCCGAGTGTAATAGTAAAATGATTCCTTTGAGTATATATTCATCAAATAATTTAATTAGCTGCAACTTGATCCTTTGGTTTTTGATTTTGGTATTTGACTCGACGCACAATGCTGACAACTGAAGCTTTGCTTATTCACTCTGTACATTGCACATATTATGTGCACGGGGCTAATTTTACAAAGAGCATTCAAATTTATATTGGGTTTTGTTTTACGAGCCGATGAATGCAGAGATTTAAACTTAACCTATGTACTTATCTGTATTATATGGACATGTGTATTCAAACAGGCTCTAATTTATACCGCAAAGTATAGCCAAAGCCTCAGTATTGAAACAAAAGTCAAGTAGAAACTATACATAGAAAGTTGGATATTCTGCGTTTATTTATTGCATAAGTATTCTAATTGAAAGTTGAAAGTTTAAATCTCCATGTTATTAATTAGTTTGTGTACAATGTGCTCCTGCATATCTACATGTATAGGCACTTTATTTGTTTATACCAAAACAAAATCAATAAAGCCATTAGCAGATATGCAGATATTATGTATTTTGCGTTTTCTAATACATTCCAGAACAGTGCAAGTAAGCACAAAACTATCATATTTCATTTTAATCAGAACTGGTTTTATCGGCCCGTATTGTATGTTGATATTTTAGGTTCAGCTCTATGCAAGTATGTGAACTCACATAGTCTGTGTTGACTTTCGTTTCTATTTATTTGCATTGCATTGAAAACATGAGTATATCACTCCATTATGTACATATTACATACAATTTATTCGGATATATCCGAATAAATTATATTATCGCCTAAAGAAATTTTGCATTTGAAGTTTCAAAGTGGAAAATTTAACAAGCGGAATAGTCTAATTAAACAAATATTCCAAATCTCGAATCAAATAGCTCACTTTTCTACACATGTTTCATATACAATATACATACATGTACATGAGTAAAAATCAAAATCAAGTTGAATCGAAAATGATAGCTGATATATTTATATCTATGACGATTCTAAAATTGAGTCAAATCACAAAAGGGTTTTTGGAAGGCTAGGAAGATAAGCAGTATACTCTCGCCTTACAAAGTAGTACCGTCATAAGTTTCATTTGTTAACAAGGGGAAAGGTCTAAAATTTTGTCTTTCCACTAGGAGCTATTGGCTATTCCTGTCCAGTAAACGTGTAAAAAAAACAGACAACTGTAAAACTTGATGCGTTGCAGAAAATCCAAAATCCAATTACATAGCCATTTCATTATCACATAAAAAATGTACACATTCCTCTACATAAATATATGTATGGTAGGACTCGGATTTTCCCTTTGCAGAAAAGAGTTTGAGCTATAAAAAAGGACCTATGTATGTATTCACCATACTTTAGAACTTATGTTAATAGACCTCGCCATGAGAATTAAAGTTACACTTATTATGATCTTGCTCTACATTTACTATCATCTCCCCGACTTGCTTTTGTCCTTGTCCAATGGGTTGTTTGTTAGTCTTCATGTACATAACTATTTACATGAGCGCAGCTCGTCAAACGATTTAATCGACAAACTCTGGGGAACTTTATTATAAAGTTTCTTCTCTTGATCACAGGACATGATGCAGGAGAAAGGAGAAGAGGATAAAATAGAACAGAGGGCCAGTCGCATAAGAGTAAAGCCGGGCATTTTTATATTTATGCAAGTCACTTTACTTGGGTTTATCAACTTTGCAAAGTTCTTCACGACTTGTCTGACTAGACTACACTTGAATTGAAGCGAATTGAATTGAATTGAGTTAAATGTCTGTCTCTATTTCTTCTCTTTGTACTTTTTTAATGGTAAAGATACGGCTGTATGTATATAGTACATAATACATATTATTCACGGGGTTTCAGAAAAGCGGCAAGAGAAATAGAGCCTGGGAAATGAAAAAGGATTGACCGATTTTCTCGGCGGCTTTTTATGCTCGTGACAGGAGCTGCTCTTTTAGTTTCTTTAAACTGGCAAACTACTAGAGCAAACTTATTAACCTGAAGAAGTTCTTTTTGTACAAAGTACTTTGTATACAGACGAGCATAAAAGCCCAGAAAAAATAAATACAAATACAAATATCAATTCGGATGTTTGTGAAGACACGTACGGGGGGCGTCTGGTATGAAATGCAAACTGATAGGAAGCAGTTGAGGTAGAACAAAGATGAGTGTATGGTGCTGTAGGTTGTCTCAAACGAACATGCTATGCAAGGACTCAGGTCATTCCCTTTAAGGGTCTAGGTATGGAAGATCACAGAATTTGAAAAGTCGGAAAACCGGATTTTTTACTTTCTGTTTCAAGTATTGGCTTGAAAACGCAGGATTTAATTAAAGTTCGAGTATGCATGTGACCCAGCAGTGTGTCAGTTACTACCTGATAGTCATTCATAAAT
>JAQIVE010005697.1:0-12513 GCA_034698285.1 Sminthurinus bimaculatus | reverse complement strand
GAGTATACATGGCATGGAAGAGTAGAGCAAGAGAGAGAATACAAGAGAACAGAGAGAAAGAGAGAGTAAACACAAAGAAATCAATATGAAAGTCTAGACAAGTTTTTTAAGGGTGAACAGCAGCACCAGCAGTCTACATGTATAGACTTTGTACTTTGCTTTGGTTTTCCTTGGTTTGGTGAAGTCGGAGGATTTTATATGTAAATTTCCCCCTTTGACTAAAGTACAATACAATAGGTAGTATGTATTATAAGTATAATTCATTGACATGACTCAATATTCAAGCATCATCATTATTTATGTTAGACGTACTAACGATAGCTCGGATATTCATCATGTATGAAAAATATCCTAATAAGACTGTGATTCATCACGAAATGTCTAGTAAAAAAATCTCAAGTCAAGTTTATGGCTACAAAAAAATACATAAATTATCATCATTCGTAGAATCTACCCACAATCTTTTTGCCCTAAGAGTATCACAAAGGCAATGCTATTATTTGCTGCAAAATAATGTTCTATTCAATGTAGAACTTATGTACAATGTCGACTACCGACTATGTATGCATATGTAAATACAAGAGGACAAAAGAGGAAAGTTCTCTTCCACGTACGAGCGGACTTTCCTCAAGTTTCAAGTACCTCAACCTTTAGTTCTATAATACGCAGGGTCGATATCTCTTCCATCCCACGACGCCGACATAAGATCTTTAATCATGGAAGAAGAGAGAATAATTATTAAGTTCACACAAAAGATGTCGACCTGACAAAATTACCCATGAGCCTCTGCGAATTCGTAATACAATATATACAAGAGAGGCAAGAAGATTTTATGCCTAACGCAGTAGACCACAGCAACTATAAACACATTGTCGTGTTGTGTTGTGTTATATACGCTGCTCATTTTCCCTTTTCAGGGAACTTTCACCCTAATGATGACTATATTTCAGGGGCACTCATGTCATGTTAGGAAGGTTCATTGTTGGAAAAATCATTTCGTAGAATTATCTATCTACAAAATTACAAACGGGTCAACATTACTGTGGAATTAATTTTGTAAATTGCTTCGTATTTTGTTTCGGATCACTGTATGATAAATCCAAGCGAGAACCGGAATGTATGTAAATGTAAATATAAAAGAGAAAGAACATAAATTTTCGGACATTTTTAGCTAATGCGCTTTGAGTAATCCCGAAAATATTTGAAAGTTGCCCTCAAACATAAAGAGCAGTGTTTCAACAGTGCTGTAAAGTGTAAACTACGAGGATAAACTAGATTAAATTGCAAAATTTGACAACCTACATTTCAAGTCTAGGTAAATGGTGTATTCTCTGGACTGCAATTTAAACTAAGCTTACCACAGAGGACGACTATCAAACCTCTTGACAGTACAGAAAACTATGGCATCACCCCAATAATCCTCCCTGCTAAGTTACACTTCGAAAACATTCAACATGCATAAATGTATGTATGTAGACCTTACCTAATAACTACTACAGTCTAGTATTCGAATTAACACGTGTGCGCAATTTTCTCGGTACAGCTAGTCAATGGGTAAAGGTGACAAGGTATATTAATTAACTAAAACTTGACACGCTTCTTTTTCCATATGAGTGTCAAATTGTTATATTTTCGCTACATCAACCCAAACGTACATGTCTATTCTGTACATGATGAGATGTGATGTAATGTCAACCCAAAAAGCTGAAGCTAACTAACTATATCTACAAATAAAGAAATTTCATCAGCAATGTTAACATGACTTCAAATGAAGTTAAATGAAGTTGTTTGGTTTTGCGATGCGGCTACGCGAGTTTTTTTAGTAGCTACTGGATTATTTAATGTTATAAGGTCATAGTCGCAAAGTTCTACGCAACTTACATAAAGATAGACTATAGGATGGTGAGCGAAGAAGTGAATGAAGATGCTGCACGAGGGACTAGAAAAAAATGATGGAGAATAAAAAAACTTGTATCATGTAGTGAGAAAAAATCAGACAGATAAATTAGCTTTTTTACGGCCCGTGTCTCGTGTCTATATGTACAAAACCCATCTCACTGTCTGTGTAGAGACTGTAGATGGTATACACATAATATATTTCATATAAATTTTAAATCTAGACATACTGCCACTCTGTAAACCGATTGAGGAAGAGATAAGGAAAAGTTTATAAAACCATTCACAAAATAAAAGCGAAAAAAAGATGAACACTGATCAAACTATGTACTTGGACTGGAACTGAAGTTTTTGACTTTCAACGCATCTAACTCACACCATCATTTTCCAATTAAATAAAGTTTTCCATCGCCAGTTTACCCTCATACTTTATCAGAAATTTTATTGCTGGTGACCATACTTTAGCCTGGGAGTTTTAAGTCATGGGTGAATTATCACTTTGGTTGATTTCTCTTCACTTTAACTTTAACTGTGCTTCTTGAAGAGCATGAATTCCATATTTACATATGTTATAAGGATACGTTCCATTTTACATACTGATATTGAACAAATCGATAAGTAAACACTAATGAGGTTACTCCATCCCATCAAAGATAGATATCCAAATGGTTACAACTGTACAAAACGGAGGTACTTATAGCAATAGTTTATTTTCCGGTTTTCAAAACCAATAATACCACAAACAGAGGGGATTTTCGAACTAATTAAATAATAAAGTGACTCGGGTCAGACGATACTGGGCAGTCATAGTCTACTACATCTATGGAGAAAACAAACATGAAAGAAAGGAAGGAAGAGAGCACACGCAGATTCACACAAAGTTTAGTACACGCTGCTTCTATAACTCGAACTCTGAATCCCAAATTCCGGACTCTTAAATATTCATATTCACTACTCATCAGCACATTCCTCGATATACATAACTATTAATAGCACTGCCATTATATCATGATGATCGCTGAAACTCTAAAACGAGACTCTCCGGAAATTAACCGATAAAACGAGGGAGTATCCGAAATTTGATCCCAGGTTTTAGCTTGGTCGCTTGATTCTCTCGTAACTATTATAATATTCTATTTTCATTATGCACTTGACCCTGTGAATGACTTAAGTCTCACAGTATTTAAAATATGGTAGCCAACAATTGTTTCTATTGTATTATGCACGGTATAATTTTTATATTTATCAATTATAAACACACAGTTAATTTTTTCCCGTGTTTTTGGGTCTTCTAGTTACAAAGTATACCAAATAATTTTGATCTTGGAAAAAATCGATTTGAAAATTGAAGCCACAACTTTAGCTGCCAATACCAGAACGATGACCAAAGTGAGTCAAGAGTCTGGTGATGGTGCCCCCTTGGCCCATGAATAATTACTGAACTGTAAATTGTACAAGTTTGCGTTTGCAGCAGTACTTCAAGTTTGTAATTTTATATCGAATAATAAAAAACCAGGTTAAAAATGTTTGTCTATTGTATAATGCTATCTGTTATTCTTTGAAATGAAAATAAAGGAGCTTTTACCTTCATAATCTTTTACAATGCTAAAGGACCGGCATTGCCAACAGGAAATATTGCACAGAACAAGTCTTCAACAACTTTCATGTGTAAACCATGTCTGTATGCATGTGTATGCATTCTGTATAAATAGCAGAGAGCAGTCCCAATTGTCCTGGAAAGAAAGAGAGAAATAAAAAATGAGGCAGAACTTTAATCCAACAGCTCTTCAATTCATCATGTCGTAATTTGCTTAAACTTTATCTATTCACCACGACATACATATACTTGGACTCACTCGTATTGCCGAAATTTCTTGAGCAACATTTCTATACACACATCATAAAGGAGCCAAGGAACCACATAACCAACAACCATCAGCTAGTTATATCAACTATGCATCTATGGACCGGAGAAATTATACTTTTTAAAAAGAAATCTCTAGTTTGTACTGTAAAGTTATGTATGTATTTATACCGTATGTAGGTACAGGTCCATTGAGTAATTACGGGCACGTGTGCTTGAAATCGAGGTAAATATTAATATTTACATACGCTTAAATTTTTAATATCACTTGTTTGCATTTACAGCTTTAACTGCACAACGCCCGTTTTAAAATGCTTTCACTATTTGAACTATTGTAAATATCAGTAATTGATTTTTAATTGGACTGATTTGGATTGATTTTTTATTTAATTGTTTCAATTACTATCGAGAAAAAACTGTACCTGTGAATTCTACTAGTTTGCACCGCAAATATGAAATTGTGTCCCCATACATTGGGCCTTGGACAGGAAAAAATCAATTTGGTACATTCATCGATGCTTATGCTTTCGTACATTTCTTTCGTGTTTTTACTGTGATAGTCATATTGGTTAGAAAATGTTAACTTATTTATTAGGCATACAATAGTAAATAGCATTATTAGTTTATGCTTTACATCCATGCATACAATACACCATAATGATTCACTTAGAATCTATTGTTTGAAACCAAATAACTCTTTGAATACCGAGCTCTATAAGCGCGGTTATTGTGGTTCTGAAGTTTGGTATAGTTTTCCAAGCTTTCCATACTTCCATCATCCACTTGTATTGTATTGTAATTGTATGGAGTACACTTATTACTCATGAATTAGGCGGTGATGAGTCGGACGTGGAATTTTGTTCAACTCCACATAGAGAATTGCACAATTCCAGGGCGAACGCGGGACTCCAACTCCCAACTCAGCATTTGTACAGCCATGTATATTTTATAGAGGTATTCATATTCGTATTCAGCAGTGTCTTTGTCGCTCCGGGAAAATTGAGCAATAACTTTAAAAAAGAATATTGCACAAGAATCTTAAAACGTGGATTCTGAATTGAATGATGAATTCACCCCTCTTCGCTCACTTATCCAGCAACTTTGTTCTCTATCTCTCTCTCTCGCATTTACTCCCTTAAACCTCTTTCTCTATTCAGATTCAACATTCAGTACCAACTGATGTATGCATGAATCCTTATTCCAGGTTTAGCTTGCAGAGTTCAGAGACTTTTCACATGTCATCACACATCAAGAAATTAGATTAGTATGGTAAAATACACATTCGTTTTTACATTTTACTGTCAGAATTATGAAATAATACTGGAATTATATGCCATCTCATCTATAGATAAATGCAGTAGAAAAAATAAAAGTATTCAAACAGGATGATATCATTGGATTACTTAGTCACTCCCTATACGATCACTGATCGTGTACAAGGTTGTTAGCGGCCGTCTCCCTCGCTTCGATGAGCAGAAGCATTTATAATTTCTAGCATTTTTAAGACTTTTCCTCCTTCAGACATTATGTAATCGCGCATATGTATGTACTTTAAATTTGAGATGTTATACGTGGTTCTTATTCGTCGTTCCGTCAGTAAAATAATACAAACACAATGTACAAGCTACAAGCCCAACTAGTAACATAATATACAAAGTTAAAAATATATATACCTATGAGTATTATTTACATGCCCAACGTATACTACACACGCTTTAATGTGCTAAATAAAATGATCGCGTATGCGTCAACACACCATTGATCTGAGTCTCATCGTACCACTTGAATAAAGTACAGACGAAAATAAAGGAACAGGAAAATTCGTGCCGTTTCCAGCAACTTTGTATGTGTGTAGTGTGTACGCATACAATAGTATGTTTTATGTATATGTAGATCCAGCATTTCCCTGTTCTTTATATTCAAATGAGTCCCACGCAAACCTGAAAGACAGAGGGAGAGTCTGGAAATCGACTCACTCAGGGGATACTGATAGAATGAGGGAATGAGAGAGGGGAAACTGTATAGAATGTAGAATTGTAGACATATTAAAAGCGAAGAGAATGAAAAGAGAAGAGAAACGTCGAGCTTAGAAGGTAAAGACAAATCTCTTCTCATTCGCATTCGCGTTCTCATTCTCAGTCCTCTCGATCCTTCTGACAATTAAAGAGTAAGCGTGTGGACTTCAAAAGGAGCCATCATTATCATCATCATGTCACATGCCACATATATCAGATACACTAGAAGGATATACAATAGACACATGGTTATGTCTGTGTATTGCATTGCACCGTTTCATATTAAACGTGTAGATGGTATAACTAGATGTGAGATGTGAGCTCACTAACTATGGATGATATGGAATGGCATGGCATGGCATGATGTGGTGCGGTATACTCGGCGATTTAAGTCTACATTTATTCGGTACATGAGAATGAGGAGGAGTTGCGCAATAAGAGCAAGATGCTCTAATATTGAATATTTTCCTGACTCCTGATTGTTCAAGGGGAGTCCGTAGTATAAAATCTGAAATGAGACGACGAAATAAAATAATTTGGAAGTTGAAATTAATGCAAGACAATAGTAAGCTATCGGGTCCTATATCCTATACAAGTTAACCAGTAAGCATTTTGATTCGATATACATGTAGATTTTATTAACATGTTCAGAACTTTCCACCCTCACTCGTCGTAAATGGATTCGAGGTTTCAAAAATGAAAAAATTACATGGGCGATGCAAATAAGGAAAAATGTACCTAAATCTGAAGCTGATCGTCTTGACTTGAGCTGCGAGTAATGACTCAACTCATTTTCTCCCTCTACCCCTCTCTCTTTTTCCTTATTTTCTAGTCGGATAGCAAACCGAACTTACTCAGTGTACAAAATGTTTTACATCTACATATCTTCTGGTTTTCTCATTTCTCTCTCCAAGACGACTGCTAATTACTTGGCTTCATTTTGATAGGGACATGCTATAGAGTATAGAGTCTAGACAAGCTCAATGCGTCTCATCTCATTCGTCTCTTTGCTTCATCCATTCTTTAGCATTCCCCCTTCAGTCTTTACTTGCCAATGTGATTGCATAATAATTTTTTTGAATACAACGGCAGCCGTTGGAGTTGGAGATTTCCCTATGATTCTCCTTATCATTCACTTTCCCATCATTATGTATGAATATTAACTATGAACAAAAATAAGTACTTTTGTGTTTTTCACCACCAACTCCGACATCAGACTTCACTCCAATTCTCTTTCTTTCCTCCTTTTCACTCATTCTTGCACTTCTTTGGTGTATTCCGTATTCTCATGGAGCTTGACCAAATTGAATGCGTATAGTGTATACTGTACAGATATCTACTTAAAATGTACAGCGTAAGTTGTTGGTTTGTGCATAATCAAGCGTCATCAAGAACTCAGACGGCCACCCCAGGTACCTAAATGAAATCGTTGCGCAATGCAAATTCAGAAGCAAAATAAGTTTAAAGACAACTCACAAAGATGTAGAGAGAGAGAGAGAGAGAGAGAGAGAGAGAGAGAGAGTAAAAGACGAGGGAAAAATTAGATGACAACTGAAGGAGAAATAAAATACATATTATATGTAGAGTATACATTTAAATACATAAAATACCACGAGAATAAAAGAGAGAAATATAAAAAGTCCTTGAGAATCTTAATCCACGCTCAACTCCACATCATATCACATTGTAGACAATCATAATGTTCAGATGTACGTACACTTATTTGAGCCAATAATAATGCGCCAAAGCAGCGGCCGAAGAGGTTGTTGTAATGAGACTAAAGGAAATTCTTGGTCGAATATACTTATAGTCTTATTATTTATCAGCCTATAGGTTTTTACTCTCGAAAGGTACATGGTACACACAGTAAAAGCATAAATTTTTATGTCTCTGTCTGCTTGACTCGTACAAAAAAAACTACGGCCGGCCACCGAGTTGGCGCCTTGACTCATTATCATTATACATGTCTGAAAATCATATTATTGGTAAGAGAATCAGCAAATACGTCTATTACAATGCAAATCCATCGCAACTGACAACAAGGTGTGTGACTCGATATTGAATTTCATGTGTAGTTTCCCGATACCAGTTTTTTCGATCTGCCCAGCAAAATCGTAAGATACCAAGACAATCAATGATGACAATGATTTCTTTGAATTCTGAAATCTATACACTGTGCACTGTGCATTGTACATATTCCGGTTTAAATCAAGTTTTAACCCGATTCAAAATGCCTGTGTCCACATACTGTGTAGTAGATAACAGGAGTAGTAGGAGTCGAAAAAAATGAGTTTCTTTTGAATGCTGCCCAATAATGTTACTATTTATGTACTTTGATTTTTATATCTCGTAATTTTTCAACCACATTCGTATTTATTCTTGATTGTATTCCAATATCAAATCGATTTCTTCATACATTGTATACATGTATGTTGAAACTGAAACCGGTTTATGTATGGATAGCTTTCAAAATTTTGTCTGCCTGCGTGTAATGACAGTTACTGTAAAAAACCGAATCATGATCGATTCAACTTCACTCTTCACTTCATTGAAAAGAAGCCTAAGGGATGAGCTGTGGCGGGGCTGTGGATTTTGTGAGGCAATCTAAACATGAAAGACAATGAGACACAGATCCAAATACTGTACAGGCAATCCAATGCAGATGGACAACATGAATAAACATAAATACACACACGGAACAAATTTCGAAAGATGAAAAGTTGGTCCACTGGCTGCATCGGGTATTGGTCAACGCGTGGACTTTTGATCACCGAGGACAATATGGGAGTATATGTAGAGCAGCTTTCCTATCTTTGTTTGACGCTCGATATGTATTAGAGACAGAACAATAGATATGAATAACGAATATATGCATGTATGTAGAAATGCATGATGCACAGAGACATGACATTTCACGCACTTACCTACGTAACGCTCTTTAAAAAGGTGCATATCAGTCCGACAGCAATTTCATTGAGCTTTTGTAGTGTGTATTATAATCCAAAGCGAAAGCAAAAGGACAACAGAGAAAGAGACTGAGGCCAAGACAGAAAGAGAACGGATGAAGGATGACATTACTAGTCCATGTGTGACCATTCATGTGCTTATACGTATAATGTATAGTAAAGCTGAATACCGGAGTGAAATATCGGTCTTTGGTCTCATTGCACATGGGATTGCATATTCACTTGAATAATCCCACACACTCACGTACAAGTAACATAGACTATACTTAATATGCATGAATTTTAGTTACACATACATGTTTCGATTTATCTGCAGACACATATGAAGAATGAAGAGCCTAGTTACATCATGATGTAATATTCAAGTATAGGTCATCATTACATCTATCTATGTACCCGGATGTAGCTGAGGTTTAAACTATAGGTACACACAACTCTATGCACTTTTGGCATTACTCGCTTCAAATACTACTGCGTAACATTAATGTATGTAAAAGTGCAACTAGTGTATGAAAATACCATTATCAAGAGTATGTGAAAGCCTGGACCTGAAATATCAGAATATTCCTGAAAATATACTGATATGCATTCAGAGAATGTAATACTACTTCCCGAAAGTACAAATATGTCCCGGGTACTATAGAACCATCTACAATGTACAGAATATGCCAAGAATTATAGAGCAAGCCAGGAAAATACACAAACATAAACTCGGATCACATGTGTTGTGTATATACAATAGACATACATGTGCGTACATACGTATTATACCTATCTGTTGGAATGTGAATGTACGGTGACTCCCGTAGCTCCGCTCACATGTGGTGTAGTACTTCACATTATCCAGTGCACTTTCAACTTGAGTAAAAGTGCATATGTTGTAGACGTCATGACGTAGTCTTTTGCATGTTATTGACAGTGTGAGAGGGCCTACAAAATACTCCTCCAGCCATCTTTTTCCGTACAATATTTTGCCAAATATTTTCAAACTCATTTTTTATTTTTGCTAAAATATTCAGTTGTACATTAGTGGTTAGTACAATTTCCTAAATTTTCAGTGGTGACTCATTTATCTTTTTATATGGACATTGATTATTGATTATCTTCTTGTAATTTCGAATTCAAGGGGTAGAATTCAGGACTTTGCTAATGCTGACGTGTTGTATTGGTTTGTAAGTACGGAACAGGAAAAACGCAAGTAAAGCGGTCAATACTATACACGGAAATCAATAACAAGGGGAACGAAGAACGACTTTGCGTGTATTGTAATTAGTTCATTATTATTATTTCAAGGTGTGTGTGTGAATTTGTGTGTGATATATCATGCCCCTGGTATGACAGAATTTGACGTTAATAATAAACAAGAGACAAGTTGTTTTTACTGCCTGGATTTCGGATTCGGACTAAACTTGAAGTACCCACTGAATTAACCTTAAATGTTTAATGAAGAAAACAAGGTATACGTACAAGAAGATGAATAAATAATACGAAGGAATAAGAAAAAGTGACGTTCAAGTTGGAGAAATATGAATCATCAGTGATTCCACACTTAGATAGTGACTAATAACAGTACATGTTAGGATAAAATGCCAATCATTTTCTTTCTTTCGGTAGTCAATGTGGATTTTCCCGGGTAGATGGAAAATTCTAATCAATTATGGAAAAACAGTGGCCGAGTGAGGTTGATTGAAATGGTTTTCTCTGAATTTATAGCTCATACATATTCAAGCTGGAAAGAAAACATAACTTTTTATCCACTTCAGCACAAACATGATAAACAACAATATTATTTATAATGTGAAATTTAATATCAAGCAAAAACATCCACATTATACAAAAGTATACACTGAAAAACGTTTTTCTCCATTGATTCCGAGAAATCTCCCTACAGCTTAAGAGAAATCGATTAGTTTCTTCTGAAATAATTGTAAAATGACTATAAAAATTTCTTGGTGTAAATTACAGCCCTGTTGTTTCCATCCACACATTGCAGCGATTTGATATTGATTTATACCCAAGGTTCATCGACTATTAAAGATATAGCCCAACTGTCTGAAATCAATATCAATAATTTCAAGGGGAACGAATTTCGAAAACTAAACACTTATGCCTTAGTCCGTGTTATTGAAATTTTTTTTTGATGGATGTGTTGGTGAATAATCACCGTTAATGGGTTTTGTTCACCCGTGCCCTACCTTCGCAACTTATAATAGTCTATAGTTTACTGCTATTTAAGTCCCGATGTACGTACCATTAAAATAATATATTATTTGCATTTTGTATTCTGTACTCTTATTGTTAAAGTAATTATCTGCATTAAAATAATCACGCTTGAATTTCACACGAATTTTCTAAATTTTCTACACTAAATGGTCTCATTCTTAGGTATACCTTGAGTTTCCTAGTCTAGAAGTGAATATAATCCACCATTTTGAAAGTTATTCCACGGGACAATGCAGAACCGAATAGTACCCGGTTCTGGAGAGAATGACGCAAGCTCCAGTTTTCTCCCTTTAGACGAGGGCGGACGTTTTACACTCACGCTGTACTCCGTGTATGTTACAGGGTGTCTGCAAATACATATTATGATACATAGATAGATAATATACATGATAGCAGCAACGTGGATTTTGTTGCGGAGAATGGGAATGAAACTACTCGTACACTCCAACTTTCCCAATGATTTTCCTAATTTTCACGTGGACCAAATATCTAACCCGTATTTTAGTTTTCACTTTCAGTTCATTCAGCATGGTATCCCAACACAAAACAGTGTAGATATCATAGATGCCGTATTAAGCCGTTCATAAATAAATATGCATAGTTAAATATGTGCTGCTTCTCCGGATTTCCCATTCCTAGTAACCACTGGCGATATTACTTTGTATGCTAGCTTTTTGGTTTTTAGAACGAGAAGAGGTAACTCTTTGACACACTTGATAACCTACAACCTTTAAGGTCCATGTATGTAGTTCTCTTTCATAGAGTTGTATCGGATTATGAATATCCACTATTTATTTAAAATTCTAATTTACGGAGTGTATTATTCCAAGAAAGCGGCATCATTATTTAATACGCATATCCACTGCTTATGTTATTGATTTTTGGAAGCACCGACGAAAAAATTGAAAATCAATTTCTTTTTTTGAATTCTTATACAATGCGTGATTTCAACTTATTTTCCGAAAAAAAACGGAGCAAATGAAGAATATTAAAAGGTCTCAGAGAAGCTTTTGTAATATCAAACACCAATGAAATTGCGTGTCTATAATGGAGAACAGAGAGATGTAAAAAAAGGTTTGAGAAAGAAGGGAAAGAAAAGCGTTGTATATGGATTAAGGGAGGAAACAGACGCTCAAACACAATCTCGAGTTGGTTGAATATCAAACTTTGGGTGTATGAATGGATGTTACGCACATCCTCCTCCTCGACTTTTATAGGCTTTTTCGGCTCCGCTCTTTTTCTATTCCTTCTCCAGTCTCTCCAGGCAAGTAAGTACAAATGTAAAAGAGAGCCTTGAAAAAATACGAAAGGGAACATAAAGAATACTCCGCTCACAGCTAAAATTCAGCAGGGTATCTCATATCTCATTATAGAAAACTGTATGCATACATATTATGTACAATGGTAGTGTATCGTGACAGGGGAATTGGTCGGCAGGGAATTGGTCGGCGCGCAAATTGGTCGGTAATTATTTGGTCGGTAAGAAATTGGTCGGCATAAAATAGCCAAATTCGTCGGCAAGAAAATTGGTCGGCAACCTAATTCGTCG
>JAQIVE010005696.1:0-12514 GCA_034698285.1 Sminthurinus bimaculatus | reverse complement strand
CTGTGCTGATTTTATTATTGAAAGGAAAAGAGGCATGAGCAGTCATAATTTTATTAGCTCTTCTGTGAACTTTGACATTTTTAACATTATTATTCGACATGATGGAATAAGACATGGTCATGAGTAATAATAATATATTATAAGGAATCGTTCAGAAGTCTTCTGAATTAGAAGTAACAGAAGAAGAGAGGTGGGGAGGCGTTATAACACATAACACTTACCAACTATAAAATATAGTGTGCTTATCTACTTGTAATATTTTATGGTGCTCAAGTAAGTATAATACATAAAATAATATATTATTATTATAACATCATTGATTCCAATTTCCAATGTAGGAGATTTTTATTTATTTACAATATCCCAAATCCCAGAAGAAGAACCAAAATATTCTAAATAGCAGTAAATTATTATTTTTTATTTCAATAACATAATCACAATATTATTAAGTATTTGTGCATCTACAACATGATTTAAGGATTGTTTGTACTGCACAAATACCGCAAGTCCATATTATATATTATAATTTATATTTAATGAGTTCATAATCAAGTGTTCCCCCCTTCAATTGAACTTTTATTTTAATTCCCTTAAACGTTTTCTTGTAATATCAATTTTATAGCTTTGAAGTTTTTAAGTATTTACTGTTTCTTTTGTAAAATCAACATAAGTACATATCATTTCAATACATACAGAATCAGTATGTATGTCGTGCACGATTTAAAAATAAGGGAAGTATCGGGTTTGTGTATATGGAGTATGGACAGAGTATAAACGGAATTTAATTTTAAATTGTAGCTTTAGCTATATATTATCTAAACCAGTAGTTATTCCACAAATTGGTATTATGGTTGCAGCTTAGCCAATTGTTGTACACACTAATAATAGTATACATATAGTTTTTAATTAGACTTGATTTCATAGAGTAGACTCACGTCAGAAAGAAAACTGTGCACAGATTTTTAGTTTAGTATTAGACTAAAGTACCAGTGTATTGCATACATATAGGTAGCATAATAAAAGAGAGAAGTCCTTATAGTAGAAAATGACGACTTGGCAAACTATTAAAGGAGAACAAATTTATTTTGTCATTTGTATTATTAAAGTCAATAAGACGCTGAAGTGGTAGAATGTCAACTGAGAGTTCCATGTTGTGAAGGTTGGAAGGTTGTCTTATCGAGCATCTGTAGTAAGCAATCTCTCTTTTCTGGCTAGTATGCAGATAGAGAGAATTCCGTCAACTTCGTATCATTTGTATGTATAATGTATAGTATATACATATACTTATGTGTACTATACTATGTATAATCTATATAGACTATAGACATACTATATGAACATAATAAATATACATTATGCATATATATGTAATATGTATATAATTCAAGTGTGGTGAGCTCTTCTTCTGTATTTATTCATTAAATCGTTAATCTGATGGGATGAGACCTGGGTACGTATAAATGTATATGCATGTATATCCTATGTACATATATGTACTCATACGTATTCCCCCTGTTCTGTTACAATGTCCCACACATACTGGATTTTTTCGAAAGAATTTCAGTGTGTGACTATCATGTACATATCTCTTTCGGAAATGTGTATTGGTAGGAAAGCTGAAGACAGGTATAATCTTCCTAATGTGTGTAGATGAGAATCACTGTTTCTGTATAATATTACTATAATATTATTATTATTACAATTTCAACTTGTAGACTTGTTTTCCTTTTTCCTTTAGCAGATTTTGCAATTTGTTTAGAAACATGTACTTATACATATAGTTGTAATCCGACGGTGCTGATCATGATCATTGGCTATAAAATTTGTCACCTCTCCACCCAAAAAGTAGTTAGTTTTATGTTAATTCCTATTTCAGCTTTTTTACCCCTGTAAAAAAAGGGGGGGGGGGATTTAAAAAATTGTAAAACTCACTGATGTATATAATAATGAATATTGAATATTTTATAAGTTGCAATTGGAATCAAACATGGTTTGTTTTTTAGTTGAACTAATGCTTTGATTATTTCTCTCGTGTTGTGCTTGTGTATGTATATTATGGTTACTGGTTAAAATACAATGGAACAATGTTTATTGAACTTGTCATTTGTAGAGTATTGTGAAATAAGAACGCTTCGCATTAAATATGTTGTATGACAAAGGTTAAATTTGATTTTTATAATTTTCAAATTTTACAGGAATGAGGAGACAAAAGCAACCTCTATTTCATGAAGACTGTATGATACAAGGTGAAGGTGCAAAATTCCATGGATTTCCAAGGGAATGAAGTTGGTTTTACTGGAATACTAGAATGCACACATTAACACACTCAAGACGTAAAGCGTAAAGCAGAAGAAATAAAATTATGTTATTGCATGTAACAGAAACTCCATCGCATTGTGACAAAACATAATACTATTCGATAAAATTAATAACAAATAGCAATATGAAACAACGGGCAAAATTACACCATTATTAAATATTTAGCATGTTTTTTGCTATACTCAAAATTTAAAAAAAAACAAGGAAGTTCAAACAATTATGATGTGAAACGGCTTCAAAACATCAAAATTTAAGAAAAAAATTAAGTGCGAAAAAATTCAAAATAGTTGTATATATATTATGCGTATATATATGCAGGAAAGAGCATCATAATCATATAGCTACAACTTTAAATCGTATTGTTTTATTACACTTTCATTTTTCATATCTAACTGTAAAATTTTAAAACTTAAGCGTCATAGAAGAAATATTTTGTGGTAGTTATTGCTTAAAACGTGACCGTTAGGTTTTAACGAAAGTGCTTTTTAAAAAAAATAAAACCAAAAAAGAAATCAATATAGTTATTAATTCGAAAATTTCAAAGCATAAATAAGTAGCAATATAAAAAAAATCAAAAGTAACTTGAGATATTTAATATATACGTACATAACATTCATAGTTCTACCCTAAACTCCATTTGAGGGAGTTGTCTTTACTCTAGTTTTCAATTAAACCTTCTTGTCACAAGAAGGTTCATGAACATCAACACGATTTCTGCAGCCGAGAAATTTGCGAGGC
The DNA here is from genome assembly GCA_034698285.1 of Sminthurinus bimaculatus. Taxonomy (NCBI): domain Eukaryota; kingdom Metazoa; phylum Arthropoda; class Collembola; order Symphypleona; family Katiannidae; genus Sminthurinus; species Sminthurinus bimaculatus. Next base: position 9,457 of record JAQIVE010005696.1, on the reverse strand, counting down.
GCGAGGCGCGAAGCAAAAAGATGCCGCACGTAAGTGCTGGAAGTAGTGGAAGTACAAGATCGTCAACGGACCGGATTCGATCTGAAGATCCAAATGATTGCGATGAAGTTAAAGTGTTTAAGTGTGCAGAAGATGAGGGAGAATTCGACAAACTATCAGATGATGTTATTGATGACGACAAGCGTGACCTCATTAGAGACACAGAATGTGATCAGGTATGTATCGTTACAACAAATAACCTCTATCTTAACTCACGTATACGTAACATACATGAATTATCAATTTCCAATTTCCAAAAAAATATTCGCAGTTGAATTCTAATTCAGTAGTCTCCCTGTCTGTCTCAAATTATAATTCATTGATGAATTAAACTTCTCTAATTCAGCATGACATCATCAGCTATATTATTTATCATTTAGCATAAAAAATTCTACTCTATTTGTGACAATGTAAAGGGAAACAACATCAAGTATAGGATTCATACTTTTTTGATGCCTTGACAGTACCTTCAAACATTAGTTGGTTAGACGATAGCATTTTTATGTAGGTATGGATAAAAAATGAAATAAAATCTTGTAAGTAGTTTAATTTTTTCTAGACGAAAAAGTTAGTTTTTTTATCTCTGTCCGTGTGTTTGTGTGTATTCGGGGTGTCAATTGTAAACATTTTGTTCTTGCTATGAGTATAATACATGCCTTGGAAAATTATGCTTAAAGCTCCATTGTAACAGCTCTCTCTCTCTCTCTCTCTCGTCAGACACAGGCTTTGCTCATATGTCCTCTATTTCTCTATCTTGTATCTTCTTTTACGGCTATCATTTTGAATGATAGAAGTTTTAATCATATGTATCCCTCCGTCAGTGTAGCATTGTGTAATCGGAAACTGTGTAATCAGAGCTTCAGCTCATGTTCAAATCTGACCAGGTGTCATTCACGATCAGTTTAGTTACGAGACGGAGTAATATCTATTATAATATAGTCAATGTCGTCTCGTCCCCCCCTCTCTCTCTATCAATGCATCATGTATTTACCTGAATTGTTGTATTTGTCTATCAAGGGAAAAAGAGCAGGTACATACAACTCATAATGTAAACCGGGGCAGTGGACTTTTAGTTCTATAATAATATGGATATATATTATGTATTCATAAAGTAATATTATACATTATTTATGTATTATATTACATTCATATCTCTCTAGCTCTTTCAAATTCGCTTAGTTCTAAAGTGAGGGAGGGGGAGCATGTGCATATTATTAAAACTATTAAATCACAGTAAAATTTTAATGACACTATGGATTGTGCGTTATATTCGTTTTATTAGGTCTTTGTTTTTTGACGTATTTCTTCAGAAGATTATACCCAATATTATTATGTGAATGATAGTTTAATTTTCAACCACATTATTATTAACATTCAACAGAACTTTTTTTAGCCTTCAAAATGTGTTTCAACATTCTAGGGGAAGCTTGAGCTTGACCGATGGTTTACATAGTTTCCACCATCCTTCAAACGTAGAAAGGTTTTGCGATGTAGCATGAAGATACATATCTTCATTATTATTATTATTATTACTTAAAAATAATATGTTGTTATTTCTTTATTCTCCATGATAGGATAATTCAAAATTATTGATGATTCCTAGGATGATTACTGACTAAAGGCAAGTCAGGAAATGAGACAACTATAAACGACGATTTTTGCTTTACCTTGTTTTCTCTACATGATTTATGTATCATTCTTATTTGTACCCTTTTACCTTTTTTGATATTACTCATGGCTCGTCCCATAAAACATTTTCAAAGGTTAGTTTATACTTTAGTTTGGTTGTAAAAAGAACGAGTAAAAACATATGTAAATAATACCAATCGTAAGTGACAAAAATAACACAAGTTCTGTGAATTTTGAGCTAAGTTAAAGTTTTGTGGTTGTATTCTTTCTTTAGAATTAAAGGAAATTGATTAAATATTATTATAACAATATTAACGACTCTAAAATACTTGCACTTTATAATTGCAGGAAACTAAAAATGTGAATATTTTTAATGTAAATATAAAAATATTTACCACACATAATATTACACAATGTTTATTATTATGTATTATGCATGTGTTCAGTATGTAGATAGAGGAGTATTCTGTTCGTGAGCTCCTTTTTAAATGTATTCTGATAATGATATGATTGAGTGTTATTGTACTATAACTGATAACTGATAACCCTATAGAAACAGTGGGAAAAGAGCCTTGCTCAAATATAATACTAATAATGATAATTTTTATCATTGTAAAATGCCGCGTTCAAAACCGCAAAGTTACTTATGCAATTCCGCTTCTTTGTAAGCATGTCTATCAGGTCCAAAGACACAAGGAACGTTTCAATGTCCTCTTTGAATGCCAGGACTGCACATTTTGTTTGACTAATTTCCTTTTTGTTGTCGAGTGTTTCCGTTTTACTATTGTACGTTCTCAACCCTACAGTCCGCCTGGAGAAAATCGTGTCAAATTTTAAAACTATGTGATCTCACTTTTTTGTAGTACCTCCAAAAAACATTTTTAGAGGAGAGAAATATTGCATACCTACATAATAACCTTTCGTTCACTACCGTTATTATTTTTCTAAAAATCTAAAGCTGACTTCATTATGTTGTTACAGCTCCTTACTGCATCATATGCGAACCACAAAAATTAAGCCAAATTATACAATAGTTTAAGTGAATATGTAAGGATATACGAAAAAAGTCCGGAATGAATCAGTTTGGTGGCTAGATTTAGTGCAGTTTTAAAATTGCAAAAAAATCTATTTTATCTAGCCATACTTTCATTTGATTTGAATATTACAGGTTTCTCAGCGAAAAAATCGTATTCAGTATATTAATTCTCTTGTCGTTTCTTTCTGTTAAATATTCCTGTATGACAAGCAAGCGTTATACGTTGTGCATGTAAAAAACAAAACATATTCAAGATGAGTGAGTGGCACGGTCTATAGTCTATACTACCTATCTATCCTCCTGTTTCACAATATAGCATTTTCACCTTACACCATAAAGTCGTACGTTTCTAGCTCATATATTATGCATATGTATGCGCCTGTAATATTTTCTTTGACATAACGTAGATAGGAAAGAAAAGGATGAAAGGTTCCATTTATTTTCCATTTGAATATCCCAACTTAAAATGACATACATATTATAGGGATTGAATAAGAAAAAAGGAGAAAAAGAGTGGGCTCAAGGAAATATTTAAAAAACCTCATGCTGTACTTACAGAGTTTTTATACAGGTACTTGGAACAACAGGGTAGCCCAGGCCAAGAGTAAGAGAGAGAGAGTCCATAAACCTGGCTTTATCTGTAGAGAGTAGAGACCATAGAGTTAACTTGTTCTAAACTTGGCAAACCTTATAGTTTTACCCTTTTAATGAAAACTATATAAAAAGTAAAATAAGGACACGGAGGGAAAGAGGAAAATCTTAAAGTTTGACTATATTATAGATATCACCGATTGCTTTTTTTAACCAACACCTTGATTTTTGCATATTAGAAAACGAATAAAGGTGGGAAAATCATATATTTGATATTATATACTTACGAACAATTCTTTATTTGCCGTTCAGTACTGTTAATCTCTGATCATACTTTCTCGTAAAACCAACTATAAGCCCCACAAAAAAGCAAAGATGTAATAAAAAACTATTATAGAGATGCACCTTTGCAAGCCAAAAGTCACAAAAACGCTTTCTGGCCGGAGAATAAACATTACCTGCATACATCTATAGGTGAGAACAATAAGAGAACAGAGTACCTACATTGACTATTGCATCGACGTTGGACAGAGACCCTTAAAGAATATCAATGCCAGGGTATAACTTCCACGTTACCTTTTAGCAGTAAACGAAAATGCTCTGGGATTCTTTAGTGGTTATTGTTAATTACATTGGTGTAGAAGTTGCCATTTTAACAAGGAAATTAGAAATAAATTTCATTGTTTTCCCCGTATTACATGATACATAATAAATATACCTAGTACTGGAATTTCCCTGCCAAAACAACGTGATTTGCCATTCTCAAACATCAAAAGTCGATTTTACGTTTACAAAAACCTTTCTATTAGAATACGGAATAAAATTTGTAGTGAATGAGCACGTCATAAAACCTTTGTGCCACCTTTGGAAAAACAAGGGAGAAACAAGAAGTAAATTTAAGAACACGAATCTTAAAATACAGCATGTATTCTCTTTTATGGTGAAAGTCAAAAGTAAAAATAAAGCAAAAATCAGGCCAATTAGTCGCGCTTCGTTCAGTTTGAGGATGTTGTAAAATGAAAATGAAGTAATAATAATAAAGTCTTCCAGGGCGAGTTGTTTACCTTTTTTACCAGTTTTGTCCGCTTAATAAGATACAAGTTAGTTTACAATAAAACATGCTTTTGGAATAACAAATAAGCACAAAAATGACAAATTTGGAAAACACGATTTGCCTGCCTACCTTTTTATGTTCCCGTTCGGCTGAGGATCAAGGCGGACAGAGGAAAGTTTTAGAGGAATGTTACACACCTCCCATTTTAGAACAGTTTTGTTCCATACGAACTCTTTTATTACGTATCGGTTGTGATATGAACATGATAAAGGAAAGATAGAGAAAAGACGGTAGCTTTTCTGCATCTAAGCACTGGAAACATATATCCCTATGATAAGCACACCTGTGATAATTCTTTATTTCTTTCATATGCTTTTATTAAGCTACGGAACGCATAATTTTTTAATTGTTTTTTTTCTTCATTATTTAGAGGAAGAGTCCAACTTTTTCCAGTGGTCACTCGAGCAGCTACTCCAAAGCCAATGGACAGTGCTTGCGACCGGATCCAGCGTCGATTTTCAGTAAGATTGATTTGAAAATTTATACCCGAAAATTATTTAAACTTTGATGTGTAGGTCATTGAGGTGATTGTGTGCGTTTGCTCGCTGAAACAAATTGGTAGTATTTTTTGTTTATTCCATAATTATAATGCATCATGTGTCATGTGTAATGTGTATATTGCATACTTCATTATACATCAGGCTTGTCTAATGATTTATTTGTTGCTCTAAAATTGTAGTTTTATGTCATGTTGTTATTTTCAATAATTAGAAAGAATAAGTAAATCTGGAAGCATTTAAGTCTTATAGTGGCATTGTGAATTCACAATTCACACTAGCGTACAAATGTAAAAACATCTACTACATTGTGAGCTGAAACGCCAATTTTATGCTAAAATAATAATAATATTTTTCCATAATTTGAACTTTTTGATGAAACTAGAGTCCGATGGCATTTCGTATTATTATGTACTAGTTATGTGATAATACATCATATTTATCATATTTAGTAGACACTGACTTCGATCTGAAAACCTCGAGTTTATGCTAATAACCCAAGAGTTTTGTGACCATCAGAGAGCACATGTTTACGGTTATGGTTAGTGTTCTTCAGTCTGTTATACATGTAAGTATGTGTAATGTTGATTATTTTCAGTGCAGGATATAAGTGTGTAACCTTATAAATATGTACGCATGGTGCACGTACATTTAATGCTGGACATGTGTGCTTACCAATATTAAAGACGATGGTCTACACATAGGTAAAATGATAAACACTCAAAAACCTACTAGGGAAATGGAAATGAAGATTCGAAGTGCTAACGAGACGTGAGAGAGCTAGATTTACGTTTTGTAATTTTAAAATTTAATCTGTTTTTTTTCCTCTCTCTCACTCTCCGCGCTCTTCATCTTGGGAAACGATTGAATGATAAGTGGCCAAAATTACAGGCGAGTTTCATGCTGACGTTTCGGGATTTTTCATAACTAAGAATGAGTGTCCTATAACAACTTCTTTCGTCTTTGGACACAAGTTGTGAATTTCAGTTGACTTAGAGGAACTCGAATTAATTTTGTTGGATTTTTAATTCTCGTGGCCGGTTATGAGCAGAAAACTATAGGCACATAAATATTCCGCGATATTTTTTTGCATGCGTATGTTTAATCGCACTAGAAATTAGCCTGTTTTTCGGCTGAAAACTGCCCGAATTTTGTATAGTATACATAGCCGAATAAGGAAGAGCCCAAAAATTCGGCCGAACCGGAGAGAAAATATTCAAATTCGAGTGACTTTTCGGTTGAAAGATGGGCCAATTTTCTGGTTTGCAATCCAGTAGAATCATTTTACTCGATTTAGATATACGTGTTGCAACAGTCTAAACTATAATTGTACCAAAGATAAAGTTGCATATTATGAAGTGCTCTTATAAACTCTATGGGCATCAATTTTCGCTTCATTGTTGTTTCTGGTTTTTCATGCGTGAAAGCCAAGATGTAACGAATAGGCAATAATATCTTGTACGTATTGGCTATCAAGAGTAGGGATGCAAAAATTTCTTTTCTGGTGAATTGGCGATAAATTCCTTGCAGACTATCAACGATTTTCCAGGTGAAAATGTAATAGATAGGAATCTATCGAAAAGAAATTTTTTGAAACGTTTCAAAGAGATTTCATTTGCAAAAATTTGGTATCACATTTAGCATGTAACTTCAGCGAGGAAAAAAAGGTCATTCTAGAAGGGCGACCAAAATTACATTTTAAATTTCAAGATTTTATGAGCAATTCTATTCTATAGTAGTTGATGAGCTGCATTAATTTTGTTTTTTCCTGTACTAAAGAGTAGATGAAAGGATATTTGAGTGTCACATATGAGTAATAATTTGAGTTTTTGTGTTTCATATTTTAATATTGATCATTCATCGGAGCAAATGGATTTGCTCACAGAAACGGTCTTAAGTTCCATCACAAAAAAGTAATATAAACATAATAGAAAGGGGCTGATTATTTGGTTGTTAAGCTATACACGAGGGGTTAGAAGGACCAAAATTTGTATTGGTCTCAGAACCGGTGATTGGAACAGAGTCGTCATGCAGTCAATTCAAAACAAGAACAAGCTCGAAAGAGCTTAATGTTCTATATTTTATATGGAAGTACGTGAGTATTTTGTTGATAGGGCGACTCCGTACTCTGTATACTTGATTATGCCTATATACTAAGGAGGTGATATGCATATGTGAATTGGAATAGTAAGGAGAAAGAAGGAAGGAATAAGAAAGGGAGGATTTTGTCCATGTTTAAGGTAACTTTTAAAATGCACACATTGCATACAAGAGGAGGGAGTCAATGTGTTTGTATTATGGAGATTGAAAAAGGTAACATGGATTTTGACAGACGCATTTTATATAGGTGGAATTTTCGTTTGAGGACTTAAAAAGTACACATTGAATTTCCTCGTCATATTGTTAGTACATGTAGAACTTATGTATATACATATATAGGCTTGTAAAGTTACTCTGTTCTACAACTTACAAGAAAAACATGGAAAGGTGTGAAAGGGCAATCTAAGTTCCAGCAAGTAGACTTGAATTTTTTAGGTGTTCACATTAATATTATTCTTCTAAACGAAGTGCAAGACATTCTCCATGGATGAAGCCTGTGACTTAAACTCATTGCTCCCTCTACGCAATAAATATTTACCCATGGGTTACTTATGCCTGCTCACTATTTTTAACTCTTTCATCATAGACCTATGTCAACTTAAAAAAAACACAAGTACGTATGTAACCAGGGCGGGATCTGTAATTATCTGTAATTTATACATAATTCGAGAAAAGTGTTATACATGTCCACTGCAATCAGGCTTATTTTTCTTAAAAAATGAAGACAAATTTTGACTTATGGATATGTCATCGCACTGTGTGATGGGGGAATAAAATATCTCCCTTTTTAGACTTGCCGACGGAAAAAGGTTTTGTTTATGTGTATTCAGATATCGTCTTTGCTCACGCTCAAAGTTTCATCGTAATGATGTTTCCATACCTTTCAAAGTATTATATGTAATATGATAAAGCTAGAAAGTCAATTTCGAAAAGAGTTTTGGGAAATGAATGTGCTGATTGCATTTAAATGCATAGTATATGGATTAACAGCCACTATGTAAACTAAGTCCAAAATTACCTTTCAGTCCATCTAGATTATATTGTTAACTAGGGGTATTTTAAAATTGGGCATATTATACAAAATTTGGGAACTATTTCTCTCATCTTTATGTGTCATAAACTCTACCATAGATATACACATATCTATTGGTTATAAAAAATACAACCGGGTATAGAAATTTAACTATATATATTATGCATAGTGTACACCATTTTATCTTGGGAATCAACGTGAGAATGGAAATATGAAATATATTTTGAATGAGGAAATGCTATAATTTCTAATATTATACTTTTTGCTTGTTATTCGCCTCAGATTAAACATTTGGCGTAGTAACCAATTGTAAGGCAAGGAGAATTTTAGGCACTACGTATTATTGCCGCCTATTTACCGTCTATGTACAACGAAATGTTTGTTGATTGTGAACCAATAATAAAAAGAGTATTTTGCATTTGGCGTGGTTGAAAAAGGTCAGAGATCACGGCATAAAATCTGCCAGTTTTCTGATATTTTAAAATGGGTTTACGATAGTTTTAGCTTTAGATTGCCATTATACTGGGCGACATTAACAATTAACAGCAACTACGGTACATTGAGCTACGGTTAATAGCGTTGTTGTTGTTCAACTCCACTGTGTATCATGGGATAAAATAACTTACATAATATATGTATATCTAGTCAGAGGTAGAAAACTCTTCAACTGGTCATACGTAATTTAATATTGGACGAATATTTATTGAATATGAGGATTTATTACGGTAGAAAATATAAACAAAGGATGTTGTTGAAAGCGATTTTTTAAATATTATGCATGATGGGCACATTATGAGGGAACCCGAATGCAGTAGCCAATGACTCGAGGAGAAACAAATACTGACTTAGGAGAGGGAGGGAGCTGTGAGTTAACGTATATGTAGTACTTTACATTGGGACATGTCTATTTATTTATTTGTATGTCTATATATGTACTCACTGGTACAGGGTACAGAGGATGTCTGGAATAGCGCCGTAGAAAAATAAATAAATAGTAGCCAGAGTTTAGGGGATGAGAATTTCTTGAGTGTATGATGACTCTGAAAAAAGACGACAAGTCAGTACGGAAGTAAGTAAGCAGAGAGGATTACTAAGGCAACTTGATGCTGGCATTTGAGGTAACAGACAGTCGATCATCTACATTCAACATGTAGAAATATAAATATGAAGAAGACAAGAAGCAAAGCACACCGAGGAGTTTCAAGAGGATGGAAAATGCCGAGAGGGAGAGAAATAGCTTAGATCATAGATTATGTTCGAAAGAACATTGCAAATTCAAAATTTAAGCATGCAGTGAAAGCAATACGTAAGCGCACATTTGTTGTCACAGATATGTATTCATATATGGATGGTGAAGGACGTATTCATGTATGAATACGTCCATTATAATTAATAATATTATTAATTATATGTTATAT
>JAQIVE010005695.1:0-12514 GCA_034698285.1 Sminthurinus bimaculatus | reverse complement strand
TAGTCTTTGGGAGAGTCATGTCAATTTTTACAAAAACATGGTACTTTTAAGTGTGGTTCAAAATATTCAATGGTACATACGCTGAACTATGTATAATGTACATAATACATAATATAGTATAATATACTATATCATATTATGATATATGATGAAAATGCACATTTTTGTAAGAATTCTTCGTTTTAATACGGGTTCTTTCATTATAATATCATCTTCAGCTGAATTTTTAAACTACCTGTAACGTTATTACGTATTACGGTAAAAAAAGCTTATAATATGATAGACTACAATATACATACATAATATTATATTATATAAGAATCATTTAATTTTTTATCATCTTGTTACATCATAAAACAAAAAATATGGCTTTCAATTCCCGTGTGATATTAAACAAATTGTGTCAATTTAATACTATACAATACATAATACATACTTTAACTGTTTACTAACCGAGAAATCAAACCCCGGAAACCCATCGGAAAAAAATTCAAGTCTACACGACAGACGTCTGGACGTCTTTTTAGATTTGGAATTAAAAAAAATTGCGACTTTAAGCATGCTAGGTGAGAACTTTTGGTAAAAATGAAGTAAAACAATATATTATTATTATATAGACATAGCATTATTATTACTTACCAAGTAATTATTGTAATAAGAATATGTACATAAAAGTAGCATAATGTTAATATTCATCTCTGTTGCGTTGTACCTTGTTATACATATAATATTATATAAACTATGAAAACTATATTATTATTATGTATATACTAAAAAATTTAATACTGCTAAAACAAAAAGAAAAAACAGAATAAAGAAGCTCGTGTACCTATTTTTGTATACAAAAAGTAAAATCAAAGATGGAAATCTTTTCGTCGAGATTTTTTCTTCATCCCATCCCACTCCAACACGTCGTTAAGCTTCCTTCCCTTCCTTATTGATAAGCCGCTCTAGTTATCTCCGTATCTTGTTTTTTTTCTTGATTTATCCTACATATGTACAACATGTGTATTGGATCTCCAGATTTAGGCTGAGGAAAACCCAGAACCCGAGAGTGAAAATCAATTTCCGTATGCAAAACACAAAACACAAACGCCAGTACGCTGTACGTAATAATACTGATACATATTACATAATACATAATACATACGTCGCTTATTGTACATGAAGAAAAATTAGTCAGTTTCCTGCCAAAAGCCTGTTGTTGTTATTATTTCACCTTTTTTATACATCACGTCTAGAACAGAAAATAAAATACAGAAAGATGGAACAAAAGATGATAAAATCGCAGAACAAAATCCCAGATGCAACCGATGAAAAAAATAAAAGCAAGCCGAAAATAAACCATCATGAAATTTGAATCACTCTCCCCCATGCGAGGAAAAACAAGAAGACGACGAAGACGAGGAATACAAGGAAAAATCGAAATTGGATGATCCACGAGGAAATTCATTGACCCGTGAACTCAACTCAAACACCAACATCAAAAATCAACAACAAGTGACTATGTACCATGTACATTGTAAGTACATACAAAAATGCATTTGGACAGAGAGGGAGCGCGAGAAGGAATCGTTTGCCAATGGTACAGATTACAGAGATATAATCCTAAAAAGTCGTCGAGGCGACTGGTTGACGGACCATGTACCATGTGCACGAGAAATGTGATACTGATGGTTTCCGCTTCTCTTTTCCTTCGATTTAAGTTGAGAATCATGTTGTTTTTGTTCCAATCTCGTCCTTTTCGTCTCTTGGGCTCTTGTCTGCCTCTTCTTCTTCTTCTTCTGTTGTTCTTTCTCCCTCTACTCTGTTGATAGGGTGTTCTTGTCCTCATTGTCTCTGTCGTCGTCGTCGTCGTCGTCGTCGTCGTCATCGTGTTAGTGCTCAGTGGAGTGTGGAGATCGCCAAGGAGTGAAAAGGCGAGGAGCTTTGTCAACAGGGAAAATAGGTGTAGGAAATGGGAAATTTCTTCTAATGGATTGCTTTCCCCCGATAGTTTACACGATACACACACACACTATCTCTCTCTGTATGTCTGTCAGTCTGTCTATCGTCTATCTATTATGATCTATCTGCCAGTCTGCTCGTGGTCCGTCAAAAAGAGATGAGACAAAAAAGCACGTTGAACACACGAAATGAATTGTTCTTCTACTTCTTCTACCTTCTTTCGTTTGGCTGAAGCATCAGGCAGAGACGCACCTTGGATGAAATGGTGCTTGTACTGTACATTGTACATTTTACACAAATCCATGTAGTCTATCCATTCTTCTACATATGTATAACTGAAACTGGGGTAGAAAGCAAAGGTTAAGCAAACACTCGCTCAAACACTCTTTTGGCCTTCACAAGTCGCATAACAATACGACAAATTCAAACTGAAGACGATGAGAGCCTGAGTACAAAACTATACAACTCGTTGTACTCGTTTAGACGTTGTATGTATGTATGTATGTATGTATAATATATTATAGTACAAGCTAAGCAAATAAGTAGTCAAGTAAACATTAAAATTGATTTATGAGACGCACTGAGCTGAACTGAACTTTAAAAGCATCATACAGGTTACCGTGATTGACTTTTTACACACTTAAACACACGTCTAATACTTTCTCCGCTTCTCGTCTGAACTGGAAATTTGCACGGAGACACAAGCTTTTGTACAGCAAGCTTAACAAAAAATTAATTCATCTTTACTAAATTGCAATCTGTATAGAAGAGGAAATTAAAATTGGGAGGATCAAGGGAATATTTTTTGCTGGGATTGCATAAATATTATTTTATATAAAATATGTAGGTACAATGCAGGATGACAAAAATGCTGAATACAGGGGATCCTCAAAAGGTCAAAGTTCTTAATGAGGTATATTGCAAGGGTAATTTTCTCAAAAAAATGTAAGGATACAACTTTTCATGTTGAAATTTTTGTGACATACAGTCAAGAGCACGTATGTACGATGTACATGTACAGATGCGTAATAAAAAAAACAAAATATACATATTATATTGTAAATTTACTATGTACCTACTTGAGTTTTAGTACAATACCAGGCTAAATGCTAAAGGATGTTGGAGATGAAGCTTCATTTGGATCCTTTCATCAAGCTCTCAAAATCAATGACAACAACACTGAGCGCGTGTATGTATGTACAATGTACAATGTACAAACAAGCATTACAAGTGCATACTGCATACATACTGAATACTGAAGTTGTGCGTTGCAGGGGGAAAACTATAGGGAAAAGTTCACACGTGGGATGAGTCAAAAGGTAAAAGTTGGAAAAGAGTGAAAAATACACCTGCAAAAACAGCAGTGGCAAAATTACGGGGGTGGATCAAGACGACGACGATAATGATGATCTATTTCATTAATATAATAAATTGACATTGTGAGCTCTCTCTCTCAGATACTTATAATGCGTATTATAATAAATATTGTATGAATTATGAATATTGTACACATAATATAAGGTGCAAAAATATCGGCGGACGATAAATCAGAAACGTGACCTTCCCTACGTTTTCCCTCTTAAATGAAATATATTATATACATAGAAAGTTCCTATACGTCAGTTAGACTTATTTCTCTTTCTTTTTAGAACTTTTCTCCATGCTCCTCTCAAGAACGAGGAGGAGCCATCGATTCTGTTTTTATAGTACTTTGATTGATCAGCAATCCGCGATATGACTACAATCAATCACGGTATACAGTATACAGTTATAAGTAAGTAAGTTACACAAAGTACTACTTATGAGTTCAGTTTATTAGTGTCGTCAACATTTTTGTCTTTTGTCAAAAGTCTTATGCACACGACACATGACACTGTTTGAACTTGATTTTTTATAATTTACCCTCGGATGTCATCTCATCAAGCCCCTTTTCTTCTTCGTCCTCTTTCTAAGTATACATATTATACGTATTTCGCAAACCGCAAACTTAATCACAAACTATATAATATATATACACACAAAACATACATATTTGATGCAAGAAAGTATTCTGGTTCACGGCAGTTACGGTTATGATTTTAGTTTTTGGTACATAAATATTGGCTTGCTGTTTGCTCAATCATCTTGCATGTAAATATCAAATATTGACGGACAAAAAAAGAGCTGGCCAACCTAAAACCTAATGGAGAAAAATAAAAGTATCAAATTTTTATTTAAGAGCCAATACATATATGACGCATAAAGGAAACCTTATACGATCCACTTAGATGACATTGGAGACGTTGCATGGGGATCGCCTTACTATCGATAAAATAAAATTTGCTATTAAAATTAAAATCCTTATTATTATTACTATCTATTATTAGTATTATTATTGATTAGCTCTGATCACATTTACTAGTGACTAGTATGCGGGTATGTGCAGTAAAATAATAATATGCATGTGTATAAAAGCTAATTACACTCTGGAACAAAAGATAATTTTTTGTTAGTTTCTCGATAAAAAACGACTGACTTATATTGAATCAGCTTTTGCTCATCATGTTGCATCTTGCATCATATCATGAGACGAACAATAATAAATTTTGTGACTCTTGACTCTTGAAGCAATAGCATACAATAAAAGTAAACAAAATGGAGGGAAAAGAAAGCAAAGGTTTTTCTTATGTCATCCGGCTATTTTTATTCGAACCTGTCGAGCTTTTTCATCCTCTCTTCTTCAGTGTAGCATGAACACGACAACTAAACTAGATAATAATAATTAGTATAAAAATGAAGCATGAAACGAGATGGACAGAAATGGACTTTCAATTTCGAAACTCCAAATTTGAAATTATTTTTAAAAATTGTGTACATAGTATTACAACACGACAAGCCCAGCTTTACACGGAATAATGCTCAAGCACAAAAAGATGAAATTGATTAGCTGTCCATTTTTTTCTAACCTTTTGCGTCTTTCGCTTCTTATGTCATTATATAATACATAATATGTATATATGTATGTAATTGAACTTGAGACTGTTCGGCCTGTTGACTCCGTTTTCGTTTTTTTTGTGTTCAGTCAGTCTCACCCTCCAACATTGGAATGAGTTGACTTTTCATTTCGAAAAAACTACTGTCATTCCTGCCACTATTTTTCTGTATGTGTCACTTGTCATTTGGCATTTGGACTCTGAAATGTGATTTAATGGTTCAGTAAACACTATTATGCATTATACATACTAGACTAGGCTTACTTCACCATATTATATGGATTATGGATGCATGGTGTATGCTGTATAGATATAAAAATCACACCAAAAGTCAAAGTGCGTAGTGTGTGCAGGAAATTCAAGTCTATTGACACTGGGAATTCTAACTAATAATTAAGTTGTGTATAGTGAAAAAAATGACACAGAATGCACAGCCCGCCTCCGAGTTACATAAGGTTGCGTAAGTATAAGTTTTTTTAATTATATAAGAAGATATCAGGAAGAGACTCTTCAAGATTCCAGATTCCAAATCGATAATTATTATTCTCACTGTGAAATATAGAGAGTACTTACGAGACAAGTGCAAATGATGCCTATATGGTAACCCCAGAAAATAAGTTTTAGTACCATTTTAAGGAGAATTACATAATATAAAGTTTTTTTAGACTTTCAGAGGATGATCAATGATTACAGCAAATCAGATCCTAACTATTCAAGTTATCCCCTGCTTTCCCCTCGAAGTGAGTCCATACACATACATACATTTATTTGGTAGGCTTACACAGTTTACACAGGATGACAAAAGAGTAGTACAGCGTCAACATGCAAGATTAGACAGACGACGAGCTGCGAGCTGCTGCTGCTGATTCTGAGATATATTGTTTTGAGTTGAGCAATTTTAATTACAAAATCTCGTGAGTAAACATTCATTTTATTTTTACACACAACGACGCCAAAAGACAACACAAAGACAAACATGCAGAATGCAGAGTCTATAATATAATATTATGTGTTATGTGTGTGTGTGTGTGTAGTGTGTATGCTGGTGAAATGTAAAACATAATAAAAGATACAAGATACAATGAGAAATCCCTTGGATTTTTTAGTTCAGTCCAATCCTCTTTTTTATATCTATCTATAGTACTTCTTACATCCTACATAGATAAAGGGTTTGTTTTTTCCAAACTTGTACCTACTATAACATGACACAACGTAAGTCAAGGAGATACGACGTAAGGCATCACGTGGTGGTTGTCGTACACTGTACACTGTAAATATTTTGCACGAAAGCTTCCGCTCATCGTTCATCCTCTTTCTAACAAGTTCAAGGAACAACGACGAATTTATCCTGTTTGCACTATGTACTATGTATAAAGTATATATATTTATGATTGTAACGGAAGGAAAATAACGAATAATAACAAGTAACAATAAAAGTAAAGAAGAAATAAATCAGGATTAAATGATAGATGACAAATCTAAATACAAAGGCAAATAATAAAGACGACTATGCTACTATGTATATTTATGATGGCGGGGTGGCTGTGGCCGCAGGGTCATCCTTCTTAGAAACTTTGTCTGCATCATATTTTTCTCCCGTTTTTACCTTGGCCCTGTCGTCCAAGAACTTGCGGAGTTTTGTGGGAAAATCCGTCATGATTCCGCTCCCTCCCGCTTTTATACACTCTTCGTATTCATCCTCCGAGTTGCACACCCAAAACCAGACCTAAAAGGTAAAATGTTTTCAACAGAAAATTTGTTGGTAATTTCGTAATTTGAAAAAAGTTCAAGGAAAAAACTGATCATTGATCACTTACATGAATTCCTCGAGCCTTAAGATGAGATATGAAGCTAAAGGGAGAAGTTCCCATAAAAATCTTTGGGAATGAAAACAGCAGGTTTTTGCCCTAATCGGATTTATAGTACGATCAAGCAAAAAGAATAATCGCCTTTCTGACAGTATGATGGCTTTCAAAATTGATCAAGAATTAAAGTGAATTTGGAGTTTAGGTTCCAGAGAAATGCTGGGTTTTCCAACCAGCATGTGAATTGTGTATATTGTTTATCATCTTCTGTATTACAGCCGCCCATCTTGAGGCTTATGCAATTCTAAAGTTACAGCTATACGCACTCTAATAAATAATAATAAAATTACTTGTCAAATACTTGGCAAATAATAGATATAATAATTCATAATATCTGTTATGATCTTGTAGGACATAATCAAGGTGGAGGCTCACTGGATGAAACTGAAGAAGAATCTCTAATCGTGGTGTACGCTTTATTCTTACCCCTCCTGGCCGCACTTGTTTTCATTCTCATCGTCGCCCTTTACGTCAGGTACAATTATGTATAATCATATTTATTACTATTATTAATCATAAAATTATCTTCTCTCTCTTGCAAGTAATCCTTTTTTGCCTTGTGCTTGGGATTAACCTGAAATTGATAACATGTACTTACTAGTCAAGGCAGGACTCTCAAGACCACTTATTGACAAATTGCGTGCCAGTTTGCAGGTTAGGGGGCATATTAGGGGGCAGCCGTTGCCTTAGATACGTACAGAAGGTTATCCATTTAACTTGAGACGACTTTGTCCGGCTCCCATTTCTTAACCATACGGAGGATTCCGAAATGGTTTTTGTCCATTTGTAGTCCATCTTATGGTCTTTCAAGGTCTATAACATTTTTGGCCCTCAGTCTAAACAAGCCCTCCGAAACTGACACGGAAGGGGAGGCTACCATAAAATAGTTTTTCAAAAGCGATTTGAGCTATGATGCCTAATTGAAGGAGGTTAAAAATATAACTATCACAGCTTTGACAGCTGATATATTTCAGGTGCCTAAAAATCAAGTCAAAATATTTGAGGCCATAACCTGTCCTCTACAGTCTCAAATTGTAAAATTGTCTAACAAGAGGCTGTAGGTGAAAGAAAGTGGGAGTATATGGTCATATTAGACGAAGAACACTTCAGAATTTATGATACATCAGGAACAAAATAGATTTACAACCATTCATAATGACAAAATTCTTGAAATTCCTACTGTTGACATAGGCAACTTTTGGAAACAAAATATGGTGACTGCTACAATTAATGTGTGTGGGGCTCTCCATTTAGTTCAAGTGTTCTTAAATATAAAGATTAATGTTAATCAGTATATTGCGCAACTGTTTAAATTCATCTGCGAAGTTCATCTACCAATATGCGTCCACAGGAGGTCTCGAAAGCCTCAATTAACCACATCACCGGGGTGCTAGACACTGTCCGCAAGAACTAGCACTGCGTCCAACATTTAAAAGGTAGACTCGGAATAACATTGATTTCTAATAAAGACGTCCCCGGAAAACCACCTGGTACAAGTCTCTTGGACTTTTTATGCTTTGGATGCTTGAAATGGCAATTTTTTAAGCGCAGACCAACAATCAAAAGCAAATTTGGAAAACTATTTTATGGTAGCCTCCCCTTCCATGTCAGTTTCGGAGGGTTTGTTTAGACTGAGGGTCAAAAATGTTATAGATCTTGAAAGACCATAAGATGGACTACAAATGGACAAAAACCATTTCGGAATCCTCCGCATGGTTAAGAAATGGAAGCCGGTCAAAGTCGTCTCAAGTTAAATGGATAATCCTCTGTATATTGCAAGCTTTTTCTACTGCAAGGGATGAAAAAAAACGGAAAAAACGCTGCACCCGGTTGCGTATCCAAGGCGATAGTTTTTTCCTATTCTTTTTCATAGTAGATCAAAAATCTATTTTTCCTACAGTGACCAACAAGTGAATCGCCGAATTTGTAGTATGTTTTAGTATACAGTATACACAATTACTTATTACTAGAGCCCATTTTCATTGAGGTATTGTATTTATGTATATAAATTCTCCACGCCTATTGATTCAATTAATGTACCTACCCTCCCTTATTTAACATCCTTGCGTTATTTTTTCACTTTTGCCGTATGTTAGCATGGAGAAAGTTGAGAGTTGAGAGAAAGGAAACATGTTCAACATTCAACACGGAGAGTCTGTATATATTATTGTAACAGCTCTTTTAGATTTTTGGCTGGTCTTAAAATGACTGACTTCAAATGACGAATGTGTTTTGTAGGAGGATGCGCCGCTCAACTTCAGAGCACTCGTTGACGAGTCAAAAGCCAAGCGTGCCATCGGAAATGGAATATCAACGCCAACTGCAACAGCAGTCGACAGCAACACGTCACCAGTACGATAATCCGGGCATAGAATTTTCATCCCTCAACTTTGCTACCAAAGCTCAACAAGCCCAAGAAATGACATTTAGTTATCCTCCCAGATCGAGAGCAATCCCGACTCATCACTATCATAGTCGTCATGATTGTGATATTGATAGGATAAGAGCTTCCTCGTCCGTGCCATCCCTTCATGGCTCCTCATCCTTCCTGTCCGACTCCTCACACAACCAAAACCATAGTAAAAATCCAAAAAAAATGGGCGGGCGGATCGTGAGCATGATGAACATTTCGAAAAGGATGAAGGAGCACAGTGCGGAAAAGCACCGGTTTAACATTTACACCGTCCCCATCGAGACGAGGGAGCAACTCAAACAAATCTATGTTTATTGACGAGGAGATATACATATCATCATGTTATTGCTTCTCTCTAAATGTTTATTATCCTATTTATATTAATCTTCTGCTTCGTCTTCTTTGTCGTAATCGCCAATATCGTAATTTGTGTGTTCTTACTAAAATTCAGTAACAAAGCGATTGTTGTTATCTAATTGTAAGTTTGCACTCTAGACTTTGTTGTCATTTACTGTCATTGTTGTCGTGTTTTTTCAAATATAATAATAATAATATGTTGTAATCGCGTATTAGGAATGATAATGACTATGATGTGTAGTAATAGATAGTTGAACGTTGAACGTGTACCGCAGTCTGGATGCTAAAGTCGTGATGTATCTCGGTTACCAAGACATTCGACGAGATCATCATCATTATTATTATTACTATTGTGTTATTCGTGGAGGGCTTATACCTTACACTTATTCTTACTTGTGGACTATCTATAATTAGTGTGTGCCAACAGTTTCTAAACTTTCTCGTCGAGAATTTTCATGTGTGTTAAGAAACTCCACCTCATTGCGACTACAAACATTATTTGATGACATCCGCGTAAAAAAACACAAACTGACTTGGTTGGTTTGACTTGTGCCTAGACCCACTCGCTATGGGGATGCCAGTTTGTATTCTCATGAAGTGCTGGCAATACTTGACTTTACTCAACTACAAAGGATGATCCCCAATCAAGGAACCTCCTAAGGAATGCAGTTCAAGGGATGAGAGGCCCACCCACACGAATGGCCAAAAATCAGCCAAGAAGAAAATATAGATTGATTTTCTGGGAAGTTGCTCTCCTTCAATCATTCACACAAAAGTTCTTTAGAAGTCGTAATTTTTGTCAAAAGGCTGGAAAAATCGTTATTATACACAATGGACATAATAATCATAAGACAAGCTTTTAATAGTATGAGATTGAAATAGCCAACTTCATGGTATGGGGACTGAAATAATTTACATAACATACCACTGTCAACATTTTTTAACCTAAGGCTATACAGCGATTGACAGGAAAAGGCAAACGTTTTGACCCTTTAATTTCGAAGGAAATTCTTATGCGTGTGTAGTGTGTATATAGCCTATATTATTCTATATTATACAATTCAAAAGCGTGCTCAAAAATGCCATGAAGGAAAAATGACATTCATCATTGAATGTATTAATTTCAAAATCAAAGGCAATGCCGAAAAACGTTGCTTATCTGTAGAACAAACTGATTTATTTTCATTACAATAAATGTGACACGTTGTGTACACACAGCAGCTAATCTTCTGCCTAAAAACTATGCATGTACCCACTAGGGAAAAGTTTCCACGAGTACTGGAAACATCACAGTAAACATCACAATTCATGCACAATCACAGTAAATTGACAAGTATGGAAATTCGAGACGTGAAACGTTGGAAACGGTTTATATATTTCTCGAACCATCGAATGCTATTATTTGTTTGATTTTATCATCGTATGCTTGGTATTTACGTTGACCTTGCTGTACACGGGACACCATGATACCTAAGTATTGTATAATGTGTACTGCGTAAGTATATAATTTTGAAAAACATTGAGCCTATTTCGTATTTTGAAAAAATATTATCAGCCAAGTCTTCCTGCTAGAAACTTAGGACTAGGGTAGGACCAAAAGGAGTAAAAATAAGTATGAATGTTAAGAGTATAGCGTACCTAAAAGTGAGTAGGAAGGGACAGTGATCCAAAGTTGAGACATATATTGTGATGTGTACAGTGTACAGAGTACAGAGAATTCAATAAAAAGCGTTTACACTTTGATTCTCCTGAGATATGCCCTTGAGAAGGGTGGAAGCCATACTATTTGAGAAATTAAAACGAAATGACGAAAAGAAAACGTTTTGAAACATTTTGAGCCTTTCTCAAGGATCCGAAGATAATTGAGCTGAAAATCTTTCTCGGGCAAATACTTTGCAAGTAAGCAAAGGACACGCATTATGTGCAAGTATAATATAAGTATGTACTTATAAAGTGATATATCAATTTGTTGTCTGTTTTTTCTTCCATGGAGCCTTCAGCTGTCCATGTAAATTAACGTTACAAATTTGCAATAATAATGGTTTGAAAGAGGTGATAATCTAGCTTTCCTAGTCATGTAAAATATGTACTTTCCCTTGTATTGTAGCTATATGTCCCTTCAATGAAAATATTATGTCTGATAGTTTTACTCATTGAAGAAATAGTGCTGTTTTTTGAAAAGCAATAAAAGAAATTTGATTTTTGTGGTTGTATCAGCCAGCAGCGTAATACAAAACATTTCTCATGAAGACTTTTACAGACTCGACTTTAATACAAAAAATAATAAATGCCTTGTTATAATAAGGCTAGCACTCTTTTGGTCATGGCGTTTTACCTTTTTGGTCATGATAAACACAAAATCGGTTTTACTCGTTTGGTCATGGAAAATTTTGTACACTTTTTTCGGTCATGAAGTTTTACCATTTAAAGCCTAGTATTCACTTCGCCTTTTTTACGTGAAAAGAGCTTAAATGAAAAATTTCTCCTATGCTTTAACATTAGATTTTTGTTCATCTGAGTTATTTTCACCGGTAAAACCGATTTTGTATTTATCATGACCAAAAAGGTAAAACGCCATGACCAAAAGAGTTTTTTCCTTATAATAATATAATAATATATTATTATCCAATATAACTATCTGTAACTCATGAAGCTATCATCACGTCTTTGTTGCTAATTTTTTATAGTTTGGCTCTGGAATCGATAACTCATATCTCATCATGCCTAACTTCAAAGTCAATGCAGGTTTTTAAGTTTAATTTTTTAATTAGCAAGAAAGTTTTTATCCGCCACATTTCTCGCATATTTCTATCATCTACGTAGTGCGTTAGAAAAGTCCCCGCAATCCTTGCCTAAATGAGGGAAAATTTAAAATGTAACTACATGATTAGTAACAACCAGCGATTATAAGGTACTGTTTAAAAAATTGTCGCACAATGACATCGGGGATAGAAACCAGA
>JAQIVE010005694.1:0-12516 GCA_034698285.1 Sminthurinus bimaculatus | reverse complement strand
ACGGAAAATGATGCGCTTTTCCTATGCATATTCAGTTTAGTCCTTTAGCGCATCCAGTTGTCTTTTTCAATTAGATCTTTGTAGAAGTCTGTCCGCACGAAACTAGTAAGTGAAAGTATAGATTATTTGCTAATGATGCTAATTTGTGCTAAATTTTGGTGGAACTACCAATATAATTTTCGTCACCTGATTGACGAGCTTCCCTCATTATTGTATGTCTGAAATCGACGTACAGTATTTTCTTTATTTTAGCATTTTTTCAGCAAGTTTATTCAAATATTTTAGGAAATACTTGAGAAAAAATGTGCTTTTCCATACATAATACGCGTATTTTGTCCAGATAATGACAAACATGATCGGAAGTTGTTTACTTTTGCTTCCCATCAAAGGACAAGCTGAGAAATGTTGAAGCATGGAAAGAAAAGACGAAAGAAAGGAAAAGAGTGTGTAATCTCTATTGTGAGTGTAAAAAAGGAGGCGGTGGAGGTGTGTAAAACTATGTATGTTGTATAATTAATAGATGGGAGGATCGATATTAGATATTATCCATATGCATATACATTATACATATACACTCACAAAATAAACGCGACTTTTCTATTATGTTACGTTTTATATCGGGACGGCGAGTCTTTGGTCGGCGGAACTTCAATCGGCGAGATGAATCTAGAAAGTGATGACAATATGACTTTGTCTGATGTCTCGACTCTCAGTAATTTATACTTGTCTCGTTCTCAAGACAAGTTAACCAACCTCCATAGACAACTATACACAGACATAACCACGGCTATTTCACAGAAAAAGAATGTGTATTTATACTACACACTCAAAATTTATGTATACAACTTTTGTATGTCTTGTATATTTTTCTCGGCTGCTACTAAACAAGAAATAACTCTTACATTATTCGGGCCCTGTAGTATATAATATATAATACATATTACATGAATCTTGAAATTCTTGAGTGAATTCAATACTACCTCAAAACTAGGAGTTTACTTACCTGCAGCATAACTTGAGGTAAGACATCATGTATGATTTGTATATAAATTAAAATAAAAATTCCACTCGGCATTTTTCATCCTATTTGACTGTTGAAATTGTTTTGGTGCAATGTGCTTATAACTACATACGTAATATGTGTACACTGTTCGTACATATGTATGTATAGTGAACAGTGGACAATCACACATCAGCCGATGGTGTTGAGTGTTGAGTTAGTCGCTCGAGCCAATAACAGACAAGGAGACAATTTAATCGCTGGATGAAGTACACGCTCTTTTTCTTCTTCTTTATTCTCTTTTTTACCCTTCTCCTTTTCTATCCCTCACTGTGTGAAAAAAGTCTCAAAAAATACATAGCGGCAAACAGACAGAAAAAGACAAGGCACTCACTTACTACTCACTATATAGGTGTACATGAAAATTGTACATACATACTTAAATACGTACTCTCTTCTCCACTTTTGTCCGAGCCACGGAAGACACAATGAGTATCTTTATCTGAACAAAAAGGCTGCCAATCTCTGTAATTGTAATTGAGTCTGACGCTTTCCTTTTTCAATACTGTCGCATTCTTGTGTATGTGTATGTATGTGTGTGTATGTGGATTCAAACCTTAATTGATTGAATAAATGAAATAAATTACTACATAGACACAAGAAGCTCATAAGCAACAGCATCATTCATACATACTCAACTTAAAATACATTCCTTTCTGTCGCTCTCTTCCAATGCATCTCTCTCTCTCTCTTCATCTGTCGTAGGACAACCACAGAATTGTGACTACTCATGGGCAGAAAAATGCTTTATGTTTTATCTCAAAACGCTACGTTCGTCTCATAAAACAAACAGATAAAGAGTTTTTCTGTTTTAATCATTATTTTATCATGATACACATCAGAATTTTAGCATTTCCAATAGCTTTGAATTTGGTATAGTCAAGGAATGAATATATATGCTGAAATCTATGTGAAGTATTGAAAATACTAAAATCTTCAACTTTATTGGTGTTTCATATCCTTTAAAGTCCGATTTATTCTTCTGATATTAATTGTTGTGGGTACAGATTGTGTAATAATTTACAAATATGAAAAAAGTTTAAACACACACGCAGATAGATTTAAAAGGCTCTGCGCCAACCACCCATTTTTTCTCACTTCCCATCAACACGACCAGACCGAATGAAAAAATGAAGGAAGAAGAATAAAGCGAAAAAAGCAGTTTTTATGTGTATGTATATTGCATTAAATATACAGGGTACATTATGAAAGAGAGAAGCACGGGCATGGAAAAATGAAGAGGTTGTTGTTATTTGTCTTGTGCTGTTGCTGTTACTGTTCCATCGCGATCCTCAAGAAGAATCCTCCTCGATTATCTTGAGTGGTTGATAATTACAGTTAAATATTTTAATGCGTTTCACTTAAGTTATTTCCTCTCTCTCTCTCTCTCTCTCTCTTTCTCCCGCTTTGTAGGAAGAACACTATGATTACTTGGGTGAGTGTAGAAACGGAAAAAAACTACACAAGATATGGGAGAGCTATATTGATACAGAAATACACAGACACACACATTACTTTGTACGTTATTGCTGACGATCTTTGAAGATCTAAGACGATGACGACGGAAAACGATGACGACCGGCGACTATGCGTGTAATTCCTATGCATGTACATATACAGTGCGGGTTATATCATTGAATGATTGTATTTTATGAGTACTACAACATTAATGAGAATAAGTGTTCTTTCTCCTCTATAGATATTCCTTTATATTCTACTATCCTATCGCAAGTCTCATCTTGAATGTGTGGTTGATGTGGCAGATATTATAGTTCATCGTCGTCTCCAGTTCACTCTACTATATCAAAAACTTGAATCACCAGCATCATTATTTGTCATTATTTATTCTCAACAAAGAGAGAGGCAGCCTTCTCTCATTCTCTCATTATTTGATATATTACACACAAGACATAATACATAATACAGCTTATATATATTTACCATCTAGACATTTTGTGTACTTTCTTTCACTTGGTTCCTCGAAAAACTGTAGAAATACAAAATCCTGCTTTTTTACTTGCTTTTCTTACCTACATTATTTTCTCCTATACACTTTTTACACTTTACAACAATAATTGTTGTAAAATTTTTATACAGAGCATTTCGAGTTATCAAACATTCGATCAATGTCCAACTCCGTGATATAATTCGAGAGAGAGAGAGAGACAAGGAAAATAGACGTACGTTCGAGAGGCCGATAATACGATGTAAGTATTTGTGTAGGTACATGCAATGAACTCCAAGAGTTCGGCACGTCTTATGGATTACAAAAGAAAATAGTAAAATAAGTACCTATATTTAATAATATTTGCTCAACAACAAATAGCCAACTAACTGAATGCGCTCCTGCACTTACTTTTTATGTTGGTACATTATATTTTGTGATTATACGGCACCTCTACAGTACTGATAATGGAAATACATTTGCAAATGGTAAAACAGCAAAAGCTTATGTGTATGTACAATGTACATTATGTTTACTATATACATAAAATTTGTTTCTTTTTCTCACATCACTGTCGTTTGCCGTATGTACATTAAGATGAGAAAGACATCACCATTATAATATATTACAACATACATAATACATACCCATGTACATTTACAAAATTTACACGTCTCAAGATCTCTGCAAAATCTACAAAGTCATGTCATCATTTAAAAAAGTTTTAAAACGCTCGTCATAGTTATACCTTTACAATATAACATGTAATGTAATGTAATGGAGTTGTTGTAATGCTGTTGTAAAACCGATGAATTTCATGCCCACGTCGAATATGACGTGATTTCCTTTTTTCTTTCCCTCTGAATTCATCATGAAAAACGTTGGCCCAACATCATAATTTTTTATCGTGAATTATAAAAATAATAACGAATTATAAAGATTATTTAGTTTTTAGCCAAAGCCACAACTTAAAAGTCAACTTAAAACTCGCTGAGGATTGAGTCGATGTAAGTATATATGTTTTCCGTAGACATTTCAAGATGAAAGATAGACACGGAGATAGATTGACAGATAGCTGAATAAATAAGGAAGAGAGAAGGAAGAAGGAACAGCAGAAAGAAAATGCCTTTGTGTTCTTTTAAATATTTGGTAAAAGCATGATGATGTTCAGTTGTGCTTTTTACTGTTTACATATATACTATTTGTACTATCTTTATAAGTATATCTACCGTCTCGATTCCGAAATTTCAATCAGGACAAAAGTAAAAAAGGACAATCATAATAATTATGATTAAATTATGCTTTTATGCATACATTGTGTATGTCAGTTAGGAATATGCAGTCAAAATAGCCTTCCTAAATCTTCTGCGTTAGACCTGCCATAAAAACAGCTTCGGGAGAAATTCAACATCGAGCACGTCACATCTTTCCTTTTGGTCCCGTAAAACTTCCTGACTGGTTGATGTTTACAGGAAGCTGATGGTCCCTAAATCTGGAATGAGAAGTAAAATTAGCTTTCACCACCAAAAAATTGCATTTTTTTTTGGTGGGAGTGAAGAAAGATATTTTTCGAGTATCGGAAAAAACCCACATCAAATCCCACAAAAAAACAAAGTTTACTCCCCGATTTTTAGGGGGGCAAAATAGCCATAAGTTTCTGAACTCCAAAAAAACGGTCGTAAAAATAATCAAAGCTTCTTGCAAAAATTGTAAGAAAATTAACTTTATCGCAGGTATGTTGAAAAAAAGTTGCTATACGTTTGTCCATTTAATTTTTTAGCGGATTTATTGCTGGGTTATCACTGACTGTACGTAGATTATGTTGAAATAAAAAATTGTGTCTGCACAAATATATTATGAAAAGAGATTGGAAGATGATGAAGAGCATTTCGGCATTTTACACGGTGAAACTTTGTAGATGCATTAAACATT
The DNA here is from genome assembly GCA_034698285.1 of Sminthurinus bimaculatus. Taxonomy (NCBI): domain Eukaryota; kingdom Metazoa; phylum Arthropoda; class Collembola; order Symphypleona; family Katiannidae; genus Sminthurinus; species Sminthurinus bimaculatus. The sequence goes on along the minus strand of JAQIVE010005694.1, from coordinate 7,579 downwards.
TAATGTTTTACGTGTTTCATGTTTATGACAATAATAATAGTTTGTACTTGCAGATATCTTGAAATTGTGCCTGTAATATGGATTTGTGTCTTGAGTGTACAAAGGGAAGGCAACTTTAAGGGAAGAGAGGAGAACAAGTGTTGAAAATCTGTAAAAGCTGACAGCTCACTAACTTTTGATTATGTTATTTTGTATATGTGTAAAGTGTAAAGACAATTTTTGGTGAGTGAATGGGAATGACGGTGATGTACTATGCTATGAGCAATAAGTGAGAGTGTTTGCCTTAATCTTTGTTGATTTGATGGACAGGCAGTCAGGCTTTTGGTTTCTGGTGAAAATTTTTGTACAGTATACAACAGCACCAGGTAGGAGTACAAGTACACAATAAACACCATACAGATACAAATACAAATGTCCAAATCCAAATGGACAAGTGGACAAACTAAAAAGCAAAAAGGGAAGAAATTTTTGGGGTATATATTTCTATTTAGACTCAATAACTTCTGTCACTTCACTCGACGAGATAAATATCTTAAAATCTTGAGCGAGAGAGAAATTTTAAAAGGTAACACTAAATTTTTGTGTTTTTGTCAAGTCATTATCGTCAACACGAGAGAGAGAGGCGATAGATGTTACATTATACTATGGCCAGTAGGGGAATGAAAATTATCTTTGAGTTTCTTCTCTAATACCCATACACTATGTACAAACTCTGAAGACAACAATGTACAAATCCTAAAAGCGCCATATTATATTATTATTGTGATTATTGCATGTTATGTTGCAATTGTTCAAGTTTTAGTAGTTGTATTATAGCATTCTCTCTCTCTCTCTCTCTCTCTCTCTCCTACTATTTTTGAATAAATGACGCGCAGAGTATCTTGTAGTGTGCAAGTTGTACAGTATGCAGTACTGTACAATAAAACGATGGTTATTATTATTACTTGGCTTCCAGCAACAGCAAAAAAGCAACAGTTTAAATTGGGCAGAACATACCTAATAATAAAAATAAATATCTATTGTCCGCTCCAAGTGTCTTTAACATTAAAATAACAAGAACAATGAGAATACTCAAACGCTGTGGAGCTTTGGATCAACAGCTTATTCTGAACAAATGATGAACAAAGTGCAATCCTGTATATACATATAGAGATACACATGAAAAATAATCATATCATTCCCCTTTATTCTCTGCTGTTACTTGTACTGTATGTATGTGTGTGTGTGTCTCATAAATAAAGTTGCATTATTTATTTCCCCCCTTTGTACACGTTTTTCATAGGTCAATCATCCAGCTTTGAAGTGTCTATTATTTATTGTATTATCACACATCCTCGGATAATAACTCAAAGTTTCAAAGTCCGTTCGGATTTAGAATGTAATATTCAAATTATCTCATCAAAAAATGAGACAGGAGTCCTTTCTTTCTTTTTATCATGTTCTTTGAACGAAATCTTTTCAGGGTGGGCCGAATAATATTCCTCTGTGTACATTGTACGTACTACATACATATACACAGACAACTGCTGCTGTTGTGTTGTGTGTGGCAAACTTGGTGATAATAAAACAGAGGTCATCATCATTTCTTTTCTTTTCCGATCCCTACATTACAGACACTACAGTAAAATACTCGTTGCTTGGATAGAAAAATAACTTGTCACTGTAATGTATAAAAATCCACAGGCATACATAAAGTAAACCCTTTTCAAAAATCATTTTGCCATTTGATACTACGTATATTATAATAAGCTTTGCGTCTTGACTGTACAGCAGGCAGAGTAGAAATAATGAAATAATTTGAAAATAACTAAGAATCTCATTTTTAACATGATTTTTTATTTTTTTGGCTGAACTTTTGTTCTTATGAATTAAAATGGAGAAAAGTCGGCATAAAGTCTTTTGGAAGTTTTTGCATTCCCGGAAAGAAAAATCATTTCAAAATTACTCATCTCTATACTGTAGCTGCATATTATGTGACTCTCGTGAATTAATTTCATACTTACCTTTTCAATTTCCAGAGCTGGAAAAGTATTCTTTTATCAGGACATTGCATGATACAAAAATAATATACCCAAAATACACATTGGAACTTTAAGAACCTAATGAAAGATTGCTCAAAAAGACAGATGGAAGAATTTTTTTTGTCAAAAAATGATGTACGAATCAAATGTGTAATAGTTTTATCATGGGCATAATGTCATATGTTACATTTTTAAGTACGTAGCTCATGTACATATATGCAAGCATTTATATACAGTCGAACTCGGTTTTAAATTGCATGGAAGAGGTTGAATGTTGTGTCTGAAAGTATGATAAAAACATGGTATGGAAAAGTTCTACTGCAGCAAGATTATTTTGTAACTGATTGAAATTGAATTTATGCCGTTTTTTTGCTTATCCGGGTTGGTTGGTTGGTTGCTTGCTTGCGGTTGCATACTAATAAATAGCCCCTTGCTAAAATAATCTCTTGAAAGAGGATAAAGAGCAAAAGTTATTTGATTGGTTTGACTGGTTGATGGTTCTTCTCCAGTATTTTATCACCGCATATTATATTGTACGAGGACGTTGTACACACACACAGTGCACAGTTATATCATGTTATGTTACATGTTTGGATTGATCCGGTCTCTTCTTCATTCTTCATCATCATCGTCGTCGTGGTTTTTCTCCTCCTGTATTCAAGAATTAATATTTTCAAAATGTAATCGGCTTCCAAATCCCAACCTTGTAGCTTGTGGTTCCTAGCTTACAAGTTACATTACAGCCAACCCTCTCGCGCTCTCTTCTATGTACATATGTAGCTTGTGCTTCGTTCCATATTTACAGTTATGTATGTATGCACGTTTGTGAATGGGGAAAGTAGTTTTCCAGTTTTCGGTTGTCGTTGTCAGAGAATAACCAAAGGCTAATAACTCAACTACAAATGCGGCACAATGTGCATAAAGCAGCTTCAAATATATCTATATAAATATGAGTATGAATTCGCAGTAACCGATTGCTCTTGAATTAGGAACAGCCAAGATATTATTGACGAGCTATGGTTATTTTGCGGTTTTATGTATTTATATATAATATATACCTAATACAAATCCCTCTCCTTTCTCGCTCTCTTTCTCTCTCTCGCCCTCTTCCTCTTTTCTGCTTGTTTCTACAAATTAACGGCTTGATAGATATTCTCAGAGGACCGACCAAATTACCATCACTATTACGTCATGCAATATATACATTTTACATTGTGTATGTATACATTAAGAACGGGGAAAAACGACCTGACAAAGGAATTTCCAGACAGTTTACTCAATATCAGGATGTACAATAATGTAGATGATTGGATTTTCATTTCAGCCTAAATTCTCAAGTTACTGTCAATTTTCCCTCAGTGCAAAGATTATTATTTTTGTACAAGCCCATTATAGTTTTCGCTTTAAAACAGAACCGCAAAGGTTTTGATATTTTGTTACTAGAGTTTAGATGAATCTAACAAATTCTGAATCCGGTGTGGTGTTTTTTTTGTAAATACAGCAATCGCCCCCTTGCACATTTTAATGCCAAGTACCAGTTTTACCAGAAAACGGGTAATTTTTTGTAATGGTTGTACTGCAGGTCTGGATTCTAGATCACGCGAAGCGCTTGATTTTTATTTTTATTATTGGTATCATTATTATTCTATTCGTTTTGATCCTCCTATAAAACAATTTTCATGCGATGAAAAATGTGTGTACATTGTGCATATACACAGTAAAAATCTACAGTTTCATTATTTGACGATGATAGACTTTTACGATGAAAAGTTTTTCAGTGTGTATGTATGTAAAATTTCTAATGAAAAAAAATGAAGAATGACATTTTAGGTACACAGTATAAAAAAGTTTTTCAGATCCCTACAGTCATTGTACTGTATTACGTTCTGCTTGTATTATTTTTACAGCATGATTTGATTGTCATTATGTCATTCCCATTCTGTTCTGTTCTGCACACTGAATAATAGACTGTTCTCAAAAAAATCAAATGAAACAAACATAACAATGACTAGAGAAAAATTTGCCAAAATATTTAGATTAAGATTTCCAATGTATAATGTATATATAGCATTCTATTGTGTCTATTATATCAATGTAATGTTGTGTTTGGTATGTCAATGCTGATGACAATGGCGAAGAGGAGGAGGAGGATCACACCTAAAGAATATCAAGATGGAGATTGAGATGAAATAATTTGAAAATAAGCAGAGTTTCTGTTCTAAGAATGGCTACATGTACTTATAGATCGTGTTTTTGTTCTTTTCATGCAACTGAAAGGATGATTGAAATAACTTTGAGCAAAACATTGTAAAAGTAGCAAAATAAAATAAAAGATTACAATACATGTACATTATAATATTATGATGGACTTCTATTACAGGAAAACCATGCATGTCAGTACATACATACATATATAAGCGTTTGCAACAGCAGTCTCAAAATATGTGTGAGTGAATAAGGGAAAATATAATCAGATTAACATCATTGTGCCATATGGACCAGGCAAATTCATCTCATCAACTCGAAATAAAAGTCAAAGGGAAAAACTGTGAGCAACGAGCAGGGCAATGAATTCCCTTAAATACATACATACATTAACTACATACTTTACACCCATAATATGTATGTATAAGTACCATATGATGATAATGTGTGTATGCTCGACATTTTGCTGGCAAAAGTACAGAAAGGAAAGAAGAAAAGAAAAGAAAATAAAAGAGAAAAGGAAGATAAGTATACAAAAGAAGAAAATGCATAAGAACAGGAGAATGAATTGAATGAATTGGTGCAGGTGGTGATGTCTTGCTACAATCTTAAGGCGAACGAAAGAAAGGAAAGGAGTTTGAAGCTAAAACATTTTGTACTTTGTAGACAGCATAAAATAAAGGTTTATATATAGTGTAAATATAGACTGTCGTGAGAATGAATACATAAGGACATCCAACTACTGTGACTAAAGTATATATATTGTTATATTATTGTACGAAAAACTAACAACAACAACAACCAAAAGGAGTTGACTGATGGAATAAAGGAAGAAAAAGAAGGGAGTAAAGGCTACCACTAATAACAACAACAATATATATACGACACACTATGTACTATGCGCGGAGAAGGAAGGAGGAAGGACTATAATGTTTAATGTCGTGTTTTGAGAGTCCAATCATAGACAAGAGCATGAAAGACGAAGTTTTGTGTGTGTGTGTGACTGTGCTGTGTGTATTATGTGCGTGGATGTGGATGTTGGTAAATATGTTGTTTTTGGTGTTGGTTGTATTTTGTGCTATTTACTTGTATGATGTTGTGTGTAGGATGTTGGTGGCGTGTAAATGGTAAATAATGGACGAAAATTAAGTAGGGGATGAAGTGATCGTCCTCTCGTGCTCTTTCTCGTTCTCTCTCCTTCTCCATTTCTCTATTTCGACAACACACACTCAACTCCATCTCCTAACATTAGCTGATTGAATCTCCTCTAATCCCCTAGAAAAAATATCTCATTCTATTTCTATTTCCATCTTACCCCTACACACACACACACGAAGTATGTATTTACTTTGTACATTTACAGTCCGCCTATGTATGCATCTAATACACACACATACATACGTAAATAGTACATTGGTTAGGTATAATGTGAGCCGCACAATGGACAAACTCTGTTCCGTCGTATTTTGTGTATTATACATTTGTAAAACATGCAACCACCAATCCTCAATCATAATCACACTCAATAGCTATATTCCTATTCATAGTGTCGATTTGGATTCGGATTACACACACACACACACAACAAAGCATATACATAAAAAATCTCCGGTTTCCATACAGCTAAAAGATTATGATTACATACATCTCAATCACTTCATATTCATAGTTAAGAGTTAGTATCAAAATATTATGGAAAAAACTGTAGTTTACAAGTTTACTTGCTTCTTAAATTCCTCTTAAGATTTGTCACATAACCGCAGATTGATTGGATTTTTTTGCGAGAATTTTTGGATTTCAAATGGATACTGGTAGTTAACTCATGTTTTCCTGTTAACTTTATGGAAAAGCTTCGAATTGAAATATGTTTGGCTTTTTGAAAGAAACGAAAACCAAGGGCTGATAAAAAATAGCCATAAGTAGACAGCGTTGGCAAGAGGATGAAAAACTTGTATGTATGTAGTCTGCAAATACGTATGAGTGCATACGCATATGCATGCTACAAATATGAAATCAAAAACCTGTACTAATTTGATAATGTTATTTGATGAAGGAAAGTTGTTGAAAGATCCAGGGGACCGGCACTGTGCAGGCAAGAGTACAATGTAAATTTCAAGTTTTGTGCAATACTAATCCATAAATAAGCTGCTTCTGCCTCTGAATGTGGTCGCATTCATTTTATCATAATAACTTTGATGCTAATACTACTAATGTAGATAAATATTGGAGAATATGAAACTTACACGGTATACAATCTACACATCACGGACAAACACGCAGTGGACTTAAGGATCTCTTTCTTTTCCAACAAGCCAACTATATGGAGGTACTTATATGTATGTAATACACACATTTGCGTACCGTAATATGCATGTGGATTTTATTATCTGTATAACACGATTTTTTCCATTCCTTTTCAGGGGAAATTATTACACAACCATACTTCATGTACCTGCATTTATGCATATGCTTTTAGAATTTCGCCTGTGTACATGATATATGCTTAATATGGAGCAAGAAAACGTTTGTAGAGTTCAATACATAGAGAGAGAAATGAAAAATGTATACATTCAAAGAAACAGGTGCCATGCTGTCTAGTATGTAAAATTAGAGTTTTCTTTTGTTGAACTCAAGACTCTATACATAGACACGTATACTCTATTTGACCATACTTGCTAAGCCTTCAAAATGCTTCTGTGCATAGTCATCATCATATTTAGATACGTTTTCATCACTACCATCATGTTTCATGCACACAGTTTAGAAAATAGGAGAATGTTTCAAAAGATGAACTTCTTTATCAACTTTAACCTGTAACAGGTTACCTGTTATATAAAGAAGCCAAATCATGGAATACTGACTACATTTTTGCCTCGTTTTCTTCATGAAAAACACAGAAAAAACCAATACTGAACGACCAAATTTTGGAGGCACGCAGTGGTCTAGGGACGGACAGTTTTACTTTTACGGGAAAATAAGAAGTTTAAAGAATGTATGCTACTCAAGTACTTATTATTTATACGGCTGATTTCACAAGTGCGAGTGCATCAGGCCTGTGTATTATATTGTACATGGATACAGGTATGTTTAGAATTTGTGTAATGTAACGGTTGTAGATTTATGTACACATGTCTTTTGGTCTATTTCAAGTGGTTTTCAAAATTGACATATAATAGAGTCTACATTGTTGTGTATGAGTGTGTGTGTAGTGCTGAGCTGATATATGAGTGCATACATTGTACAGTGCACAATGCGTAGGTTAAAGGAAGGAAAATGATGAGGAGGTCGGAGGGGTAAAGCTCTTGAGATTCTATATAGAATGGGAAAGAGCAGTCGGCAAACTCTCAAGTCTC
>JAQIVE010005693.1:0-12517 GCA_034698285.1 Sminthurinus bimaculatus | reverse complement strand
TTATACTCACACACACACACACTTTTTTCGCCTATATTTGTACCAAAACAGAGAAAAACTATATTACTAGTAATATAGTTCTTCTCTGGTACCAAAAGGGTAGATATTTTCAAGCAAGAACAAAAAAGCATTTTTTCGTTGTTTATTTCTTATTACAAAGAGACTAACTTTTTTAGGCTCAAAATGTACTCCTTCAAGTCTGAAAAAAAACCATGAAAAATAATATATACTTAAAAATTTAGGTATATAGTTTTATCACTATATTAATGAAGAAGAAACCTTTCAAACGCTAATATGTAATACGACTGACGCAGCTCTCTCATACACACACAAATGAAATTAATATGTTAAAATATCGACGAAGACGGCAAGAACCACTATTTATAAGGAATTGTTCATAACATGTATCATAATATGTATACTTCGTATATTATATAAAATTGATGTTTATAACAAAAGTTAATAGGGAAAATAATTAATTATGAATAGTGTACAGTAATAGTACAAGTCATAAGATTATACATATATCATATATAATACATGTTTTCCGTTTTATAAAATACGTTGAATTGTAACGAAGGTATTCACAAAATATAATATCAGAACTTGGCGACTCTCTCCTTAAAAATCTTTACTGTTCTTGTTACTTTCTAAACCATTTTGGAAATATTTATTTGATTTCGTTCTTGTTAGTTTTTCAAAATACATATACTGTAAAAATACCTATATAAATATGCAGCCAATTACGAGATGCCATTTTTACTGTGATAGAACGAAAATTTTTAGAAGTTCTTCTTGTGTTTAAATTGCACGTAGAGCGTATAAAGCTTTGTAGCTCTGCTGTAGAAATTACAGTAAAATGTGACAGCTTATAAAAATTAATTATAAAAATGATGATTATAAAATGTTCATTAATAGGCAAGTGTAAATAGTACGTAGTAACAACTCTCCAAATACCGCAGCTTATTATTATACTTTTTCTTGCTGAAAATGACCATGAGAAGGGGTTTTACATTTTAGAATTACGTATAGTTAGTAGTAAGTGTAATTAATTAGATTTGAAGTAACGCCTATCTTCCAGTACACATTTTTTTGCTTTTTTTAGGTTTATATTGCAGTTATTTGACTGCAATTTTATATAGAACCGTGTATAGCTTCTTTCTACCACACGTACGTCACAGGCTGACAGAAGCATTATAAATAGGTTGCTATTTATTTATAAATAACTTCCCATTAAAAGTATAATTTTTTATTACAGAGTCTTATATCCAATTATATGTACATTGAATTGAAACAATGATACAATTGTTATTCATGTACGAAAAATTATATGTAAGGGCAATAGTAATATGTATTGGAAAACTCGGTGAACGGTGTACACACGTAGTTCATTTTATGTACGAATTGTGTAAACGTCGTTGTTTACATAGTCATTTACTTCAAAAGTATACTTATTTTATATATTTACACCTATAGCTCAATTGCAGGCATTTCTTAAAAAACATATGTAAGGTATTTACTTTAAGTTACCTGTATCGTCAGCTCTCTATATAATATATGTATTGTTTTATTTAAATAATCATTAACTCAGAGCACACTTTTGCGAATCTCTAATTGTGGATTGTTAGCAGAATCTCTACTCTATTAGCTGTAGGAAACTGGGGCATTTCATGACTTTTTATTCTCTTATTGTTACCCGTGACTCATAGCTTACATGAATTAGAATTTAGAATTTAATAGTTTTCTTGCTTGGTTGAAAGTAGCTAGTTTTTATACATACTATTATATGTATTAAATGTACATATTGAGTCTAATATAGATAATATTTAAAACTTCGTTCATTTGTACTTACTTAAAGACATTGTTATATTTATTTACTTAATTGTATAAGAACGTATTTCTTAGGTTTTAAATATTTGAAAGTGTGGAACAACTTTATCAAAAGTGTTTCACGCTTTCATTCTGCAATTGAATTGAAAGTTGTGAATTTTTTATAATTTATTCAATCCGTCCATAATTTTGTCATATTTTGCTTTAGTGGTTTATTTTATTTTTATCTTTGTTGTTAGTTATATAACGTTATTGTAATTATGTTATAATATAATGCATTTGAATGTGTCACTAAATATGTATGAGCTTCTTTGTTTTCATAGTATTATAAAGAAAAATGTTTTGTTTTTTAGACTTGTGACACTGATTACTGTAATACCAATAATATAAATATAACAATAATTAAGTTTTAAAATGTAGATCTTTTCCTCTTGTAACTAGTTGAGAATTTTTTGGACCATAAGGTTTACATTATCCTTTTATATATCTGACATATGTATTATATCATTATGCCTCTTTATTATTTTACCTGTACTTCGTAAAGGTAAAATAAAATTAAAAAGTACATATTTTAAAGGGACTTTAAAAGGAATCAATATTACGACTATTATATTATATTTTACTTTTATGTAAACACAATGCGTTTTTAAGCATTGAATCCAATATCAAATGCATGAAATTCTAATAATGTTGTGTATATGTGAAAAATTGAGTGTTTTTACCTTGGAATAATATTTATGTACGAGACGTAAAACATTTTACACGATTTCTAACGATTCTTATACTACTATGATGACTGTCATATAATATGCGTAAAGGTGAAATTCGACTAAGTTAATGATAAAGACGCCAATTATATGAATTCTACTATATATTGTTAATGGATGTAGGTACCTTAATCGTTTATAGTATTAGAAGTTTGTATAAATGCCCACACATAGTGGGAATGACCTGTCTGTTTTTATATTCAGACGAGTGCAAATGAAAAAAAATGTATGTTGTATGCATGTGTAACCCACTGACATGGGGGAAGTAAACTATGTATAAAATAGTTACATTTCCGTTTATTTAAGACAAAAGAGAAATGTACGAAGGAGAAACGAGTAATAATTGTTAAAGTTGTTTGTTGTGTAGAAAGTGTATGAACAATAAAAATGTATGAATCCCACTTGAATTTCAAGGAATTGAAAATACTTTGATTATTCTCCAATGTTTTTACTATGTTTCTTGCGAAAGAACGATTCATATTTACACTTACATAAGGAATGTCGTTGTCCTATTCATGGTCCTTGTCTGTTGTTTCTAAAGTGGAGAAAACATCATGAATTTTCCAAAAATTTTCTTTTATCGGCGTTATCTGCTTTTCTCCACCGCGACAACACACCCCAATATGTACAACGTACACTTGCCGCTTTCACCTTACTTTTTATTCTCAAGGCAAGGCGTATTATTTTTTCACTTGATCGTCACCACTTCAATTTCCTAAATGCCAAATGAATTTTTGAATCCCCGAACTTGAGATGGATAGATAAAGGACAAGGATTTTGTGTGTGTAAAATGTGTACACAGTACGTAAATGTGCCTAATGCATGTTTAAAAAATGTAAGAGGAAAAAAATGTCGTGATGGATTGACAGATTAATTTTGGTGCATGCAGAATATGCAGATTTCCTTCCTTTCTCTTTGCATGTTTGTCAACCGTGAGAAGATGGAGACCTTTTCCTTGTTACATAAGGAATAAGAAAGGCTAAAGGAACTGTACTGTACAGTGTACAGTACAGCGAAAGCAATTAAACTTTACACATCTACTGGGATATGTGTGCATACATGTGTGTGTGTGGGCTGACCTTTAAAATTTCTCGTCCCCACAATAAATTTGTCCCCAGGCTTTGTCGCCCGTCAATTCGCAATCCGGACTAGCACGAACAGTTTCCAGTCCTTTCTTTGTCTTCCCACCCAACGTGTAATCAGTCTACACAGCATATTTTGTTTGTGGCCGACGAGCTTTCCTCTATTTCTCATCTCTTACTTTCTTCCTCCTTTCTACTCTTCATAGTCGTCTTAAGTTTTTCGGATTTAAGTTCTATTGGAACGAAAATTTTACTGTTCAAATGTAGAAGTGATACACAGTAGGCTCACTGGAGAAAGTGTGACAAAGAAAGAAGTGGCATCATGTGTGTTACTTGAAATTTTTTCAACTATTTAAAAAAAATTGTTATCCCTAATCTTCATAACTAATATACGAAGGAAGGAGTACAAAATATTTTGAGCTTAAAATGGGGAAGATACGACATTTTGTAGTCTTAGTTTTCAGCATTTACGCCTCATCTTTGGGTAATTTCTATATACATTTATTTTCACACAAAACAAGAATCGTTGATTGGCGGAATAGTTAAGTTTTTAGTTAACCAGCATTTTTTATCGTAGAAACTGTGCTTAATTGCATAGAAATAGCAATTCCGTTTGTAAACTTTCCAGTTAATTGGTGCATGTATTTGTTGTAAACTAATTGGACAATTCGATTTAAAAAGCTACAAAATCTCAGGCTAATCAGCATAAAAAAATGAGGAGAATTCAACCCAGCTTTAAACATTTTTAAGTTTAATAATTTTTTAAAAATCTGAAAGGCTGCATTTGAATTCGCCATCGATTATATTTGGCCTTCTAAAATTCTATAGGCATAACAGTCTTTGTTCTTTTTTACATGCAGTTAAGTGTATTTAGTAGACCAATAAACAGCAAGCCACCGAACACTAAGCACCGCACAGCTATATAAATTGCAAATCTGTGTCGTTCTCCTATATTTCCCCTGGGAAGTCAAACGTGTTAGCTATAAAAAAAATAGGGAGAGTGAGGCAAATTTTCAGACATTAGGAAGTTAAAACTAGATATATTTCACTGTGCTATGCTCATATGTATAAATATTTTTACCCTTGTTTCTAAATTTTCACAATATGAATCAATATTTTCTAATTTTAAAACCAATCGTAAATTATCGAAAACAACAAATATTCAATCCTCAACGTTCCTTTGTTAGAAACCCCCACTTTCCCTAATCCGTTCCAAGTTTGTACGTCATGCTCACATCCCGAATTCCCTTGCGCATATCGTATATGAATTCTTTACTGCTGCTTGTTATGCCCACAGTTACATAACACGCGTCATAAAGAAAAGTTAAGACAGGAGCATGCAAGAAAACAATCACCCATTTGCCAATCCCAGAGGTAAAAAATACATAATACACTTACAACTAGGGAATGAGAAAGAGTTCAGCGAACATATACATTATACATAAATGAAACGAGGTAGTGAGAACCAGAATTTAGTCCGACTTATTTTCTGCTGGTCACCAACTTTCTCCCGACTCTATTCTCTACTCACAATCAGTAGTGGTACAGAGTACAGTGAATATAAATGTATGTAGTTTTCGCCACTTATTACACAGTGCTGTTGTAGAAAAGATCTATGAATTGTATTGATTTGAGCAAAAACATACACATACACCTTCATGCATGCTTACTTTGCATGAATGCTGCATATTAAAACGCCATTTTCACCCCGAAAATTACTCAGTATTGCATTAGCACATTGTTCTTATTATAATAAAAAATATCACACAATTGTTTGAGTGTGAGAATGTTGATGATTCATGTTGAATGACTGAATGACGATTTATCCTTCCCATTGATGCATATTATACGTACACTGTATATATATGTAATATGAATAGTGCGGTCATTTCCTTGTATGTATTGTATTGCGTTTTTGTTTGTACAGGTTACGCACTTTCAACACTGTTGAAAACCTGTGAAGGAGAAAATTTACAAGACTGTGTGAGGCAGGCTGAGAGCATGTTGAGTGATCCGGACATGACTTTTCCAGATGATAACAAGACACTTCAGTCTGTCTGCAGGTGCATTTCCCTAACAATGAAAATCGCCACTTGAGTACGAGTTTGTGTATTATGTGCATAGCCGTAGTAACAACAACTCGAAAACAGGAAATAGTCACAAGGCTAGATACTCAAGGCTCAAGTGGATTTTTATTGCATGTTACAAAGGTTTTTTTTTCACCATAATAATATTATGTATAATGTGTATTGTATTGTTTCTTATTGATTGTTTGACTTAGAATGTGGGAAGACATGACTGAATGCACATATAACTACACCGCGAGGTGTTTATCCCGCAAGGAGGATGAAGAATTCAGAAAATACTTTCACGTAACCAACAAAATATTCCAGGCTACATTATCTATTAGAATAAAATAAAAGTAGTAAAAAATTTGTAACTGAATGTTTTCTTCTCCTTCCGTTATGAACAGAAACCTATGACCTCTATGAATGCAGTTTGTGGTAATGGAGAATCAACCAAAGGTAACTGAAATTAAATTGAAAGTGTAAAATCTTATTAGAATATATAACTCCTTTTTCTTGTCTCAAAAAAGATCCACTCCAACGAAAGTTTCTCGACATTTTGGAACGTCAGTGTAAAACCTCATTATTGTAAGTAGAGAAAAAGTGGAAATGTGTAAAGTGTAGACTTCTATTATTTCGGCTGTTCTGTGAGCACTTTGAGTCATTCGATTTCCAAAACTACAATTTGTCTAATTTTGTTGGGCCTTTGTAATAGTATATGTATCGAGTGGCGTGTGTATGGAAGAAAAAAAAGTTTGTCATCAGATATTGATGAGTGGAGGGTGTGGGAGAACGTAAAGTTCCTTGCACCTAAAGCTCTAGAGGAACGCCATACACATGTAGAATGTACAGTGCTTACTAGGTATGTATATATGTGCACAGCATACAAAACATAAAACTCCGGTATTTTTATTTCCTTTTCCATGTACAGAATACCTACTGCATGCCCACTGCATTAAAAAGATTTCGACAGGAGAAAACTACTGTGGAACTCAGTACAAGCTCCTGGTAGACCAAATTGTCAGCCTTTCTATGAGCAGCATGAAAAAAATTTGCTGGTAACCACATTTTCAATCTCTTTTCAATTCTCTAATTAGATATGTATGACAATGTATTTTCATCTAAATGCGAAGTATTTACTAACACGTTACAATCTGACATGAGATGAAATTTTACCTTGCGTGAATTTTTACAGTGCTTTAGCTGATTTTAAAGACTGCGTGGTCAAATCGAATGCAAATCACGTTTGCCGCGAGGGATTAGAAGACAGTGACATTGCATCCTACGCCTTGAGGACATTGGACAAGTCAATTTTGGCCTTTGTAACTCACTCTTGCAAAGAAGGGTTTGTTGAATATATTTTATTATAATGACATTATAACTAAATTTAAATTAACAAACAACATTTCGTATTTTATGTAATCTAATGTAAACCAACATAATCAGTCCGTGGTAAAGAGGGATATATTAACATTAACCTCCCCCTTTGAACAAAATCTCATCTAAACTCATGACAATTTCATGAGATTTGGTAATATTGGAAATTTTTAATGTGATTACCATGGAAATTCATCAAACTTGCATGAAAAATTGATGAAAATCGATATAATTGCGTCAAACTTTCATGAAATTTGGGTATATTAGCTATATTGGAAATTTTTGATGAGATTACCGTGACAATTAATCAAAAGTGCATGAAAATGTGGTAGAAATTGATAAGATTGCGTCAAAATTTCATTGCATTACCGTTTTTAAATCTAAGGGATGTTAATTACATGGTATAATAATTATATACTATGTAATGTACATCCCTATTTATGTTTATTTCATAATATCTCCAGATTTCAGCAACAAAAATGTCTAGAAGAGGATGAGCCTAATGATGAGCCCTTAAGTCCCTTACAAGAAGCCAGATGGGATTTCCTTCCTATGGAAAACGAATCACAATTTCATTACACAACTGTCAACGAAATAGAGCCCTCATACACTCCTAAACCGTTGCTGGTTCCCCTTTCTCAATCCCTACCTCAGCACCAAGAACTGGACCGAGAATCGGGTGACCGAGACAGATTCGATGGGATACACGGAAATATTCGGGCAAATATAACCCACTTTGGTGAGTTGGGCAAACTACCCACCAGCATGGAGAACGATAACATTAATCGACCAGGTATGCCTTCACATCAAATTATTCCAATCATCACACCAGCAAATCAACAAAATTCCAGAATAGATCAAAACCAAAACTACTATCAAACGCAAAACAACAATCAGCGTCAAAGCAATGCATCCTACCCAAATTGGATGAATGACTTGACGAAAAACAAGAATAGAAACATCAACAGTATCATTAAAAATAATGATCTCAACAGCAACCAAACAATGGTCAACAATAAGAACAGCAATAATTACGACAGCCAAAGCAACAGCAACAATCCCATCGCAGAGAAGCGCATTGACTTGGTTGGATCCCCGTCCATCGACAATACAAAATACATTGTGGATTCCATCCTAAACAACTCGGCGATCGGAGTCAACTTTGGTAATTTAGGAGGAATGTCTAATGCCAAAGTTAATGAATCGATGGCAGACTTGTCACGAAACAGTCGAGTGAATGCAGGAAGATCTCTCAACTTTATAGATCCTGGAGTGCCCACAGATCAGGAAAAATCATCCGTGTCCAATTTTAAGAAAGTAGCTATAGAAAACACCAGTCCAACTCCAAGACCCTCTCCAGCATATCCAGATAGTTTAAACTCGACCATTTTTAAAATCTATGTTAATGCAACCTTCAACCCCAACACTCATAACACCTCCTCCCACTCTATGATGCACAATCCCTATGGTAATAATAATAATACCAGCGTGTATAACAATAATAGAAATACTTCGAGCATGAATTCTGTGAGCAAGTCTCCTCGCATCATCAACAATGTCCCGGCTGGAAATAGTCTAGCCACACTAAATCAACAGCTTGGACTTTCTCCACCGTCCACCACCAGATCTCCATCGCGAACCTCGGGCAACGGAAACTCCAGAACTAACGTCCGAACTAATGTTCTCAACTTCCCCAGCACGACAAAGTCCCCTGAATCCAAAAATTCTGGAAATTTTTCCGTCTCCGATGTTCCCATACGAGTCTTCTTTGTGTGGCTTTCTACCTTCTTTGTTTAAATGTAAATAGCAAGACTTTTACAAGAAACTGGATTTTTTAGAGTAATAACTTGAGTTCACAAAAGAGTACCTTACCGAAAAGCTATGCTTACATTATTATAGGGAAATGTATTAGCAGGTATAAAGAATCCGGAAGCGACAAACATTGTACAGACTATTTTTCGTCTCTAATGAGATTTCTTCATCCCAGAAAGATAAAAGAACAAGAAATAGGGTCAACTTCAATGAATAATATACAATTTACTTTGGTCAAATTGATTTTCCCACAATAAATAATGCTGTGCTACATACATTGATACTAATGCTGGCGTGTATCGACATGTGAAATATGAAATGTACGTACATAGTTTATTGCAACACTACTTGCCATATGAAGTGGAGTTGGTGTTGATAAGTTAAGGTTTCCCTTTAAATCTTAATGGTTCGTCAGCTTGGCTGGTTATGGTTTATAGAATTCGAATTTTTTAATTATGATACGACCAAAAATGATTTTAGAAACAAAGGAATGAGGACGCGTGGAACAAGGCTTTACTTTCTATTTCTAATCAAATCCATATGTATGTATTACTAGTATTATTACTGTTATCTAATAAAAGTATAAAAATATGATCGGCTTGTCGGCTTGAATGCATAAAACATTGATATTATATATTATATGTATACCGTATGATATTACGTATTACATATTAAATATGAATACAAAAAAATGTATAAGTTAGTAATAATTATTGCAATTACAATGTGTATGTATGTACTTTTAAAAAACAGTAAAACAGCAATACAAAAAATATGTACAGGTCATGATAGATTTTTGCTATGAAATTACTGTAACCGTTAATCCCTGATATCCTAGACAAAATCAACAATATAATCTAAAATACTGAAGTTGAACTTTCTGTTTCTTTACTTTACACTTTACACTGAATAAATTGAGTATTTAGATTTAGAATAATGACAGCTTTCAAAATTTCTCCCATTTATTGGTGTTGTTTCGTTCATTTTCATCTTCTCTACCGTAGGACGGGGTTTACATTGAAAGTAGGAGTACTGTGGAAAATATTTGTCCCAATAATATGCACTACTGATATTTCAATGGCCATTTTAGTCAATTAAAAACGATAAAGTTACGAGATAACTTGAGAATTCAAAAAACTGCTTGCTTTAACCCCGTTATATGGTACTACCTACATATACTTCAACTCAAGAGCTACAGGAATTTTCATATTCATCATGCATTGCCTTTTCCCTCTCATACGGTCATGGACCATTGGCTAGGAACTTTACACCGGAAGGAGGGGATTCAAATATGCAACTAATTACCATATAATTGTATCGACTGTCACATAATTAAACTCATCCATTCTTCATTCTGCATGTAAAACTTTACTGAATGGAAAAACATTATTTGACTGTGGCGAACATCAACCGCTCGACGATTATGGATTTTACAGTACCTATAATAATTTGATATACTTATCTCCCAATTGCATGCCGAACTTTCTTTTTTATTTTTATTTTAATTTAAATATTAGAATAACTAATACTTCTAACTTTCAAAATTTGGGCTGTAAACTGTAGTAATTTTTTGTTGGACTTTGAAGCTAATTGTTATTTAATTACATCACACGTTACATTTTGCAGCATGTTCAGATTGCCGTTATAGTTCAAGCTCTATATTTTAACTATTTCCTGGCTTTTATACAATAAATTCAACGCAAAATGTGTTGACAGGGAACCACTTATCTTTGCGTACCAGCATTATTGCGAATTAAATATCAATAGCTTGTAAATAATAAAAAATGTCCCTTGCAAATTGAGGAAGTTATTATCAAACTTGATGAACTTACTTGAACTTTCTTCCATTCATTTCGTTCTTGGTTCTAGTCCTCTTTTGTTATCCGTGTAATGAATAAAGTCAAATCTCAAGGATGAAAATTAATTCTCACCTTTGTCTGCAGTCTGCAAAGATATCTCAGCACCCGGGGAAAATAGGCCACTTAAATTGGCAAGAAAATCAAGACATGTAGGAGGTGGATGAATAAATTATGCCCACATATATAGATATTATGGGCGAAAATAGTAGGACAGCGGGGTTCTTTGCCCCAATAAAAGGAGCCGAACCAGAATAAGGAAAAACTAATTTAATTTTATACCCCAATTCATTGCAAAGGTGTTGACAAAAATGTAAATTCTGCAAAAAACCCGATTGTGGATAATAATAGAGACAAATACAAATAGCTCAGATGATCCACATGGCGAAAGTGAAAGTAGGAAGTAGCGAGATAAAAAGAGAATAAAAGTCGCCTTTCTTTGAGCTGTGACTAACATATCGCTAGAAAGTAGAAAGAAAGGAAGAAAAAGATAGAACAAGACAAAGAGGAAGAAATCAGTGCAGTGTATACTGCGTGTACTAGATTCACATCACATACAAGATGAAAAGGAGGGAAGGTCACATGTGGGAAAATTCACACACATTTATTTATTTTCAGTAGAACCGGTCTGATCGTATCCAGCACACTGCACACTGCAATATCTTAGCTTATCATGCATATACATATTTGATGTAGGTGTGTGCTCATTTGATTTGAATTTGGTCAGTTCAAACGTGCTGAAGGTACGCGTGTAGTAAAGGTGCATCAAATATCGAAGCTAATACATACTTGCTGGCTCTCATTTTCATGTCAAATTCATACTTGTCTCTATAACGTTCCTTTTCTCGCTCTTCCTTTGACTTTCTTTATTTCCTCCCGTTCCGAAAGCTGACGGCTGAGTCAACAATGCCAAATAATGATTCAGAATTTCAATGTAAAGTCATTCTCTTGCTCTCTTTACCTTTGAAATGTCTGCTCGAGGTTTCTCCATTCAATTTCAGGGGATAAAAAACGGGGTGTCCAGCCAGCCCACTCAAATTTGAATAGCTGTATGACTGTACACGATGTATGTATAGTATATGTACATATACACAAGTCTAATCCTGCATCCCCTAAAAATCGAATTTTCACCTCGAAAATGCATAAAAACATGCACATAGTTTTTTATATGTAGACGCATTAACACTTGAGTCTATAGCTTCAATTCAGAAATCAACAAAGTACCTATGTATAGGTATACACAGTGACGGACTCAAGTCCTTAAGACACAAGGATTTGTAAGTGCCAACAGAGAGGAGAAGGGGATAAAAGTAATATCGACCACACACATATACAAACTACAAACATGCACCCGTACCTATTATACGTGTTATTATTCCCTTATTATGATTGCTTGCCGTCTTTTTTGAGTGCAAAGTGGATACGCCGGAAAAAGTCATCAATCCATCCTTTCTCTTCTCCTATATTCTACAATATGTACCATACCATGTCGTTTCATAATATTGGCATACTTAAGACTTTCCCTTCGACCCTCTCCATGCATTCATTATCCATTCAATCTCCGCAGTTCACTCCTGTTCTTTTTCTGGAATTATCACGCTCACTTTATTTCGATTCTATGGAAACTCGTCGGCTGGAAACTCGTCGGCCGGCAACTCGTCGGTACGCAACTCGTAGGCAAGTAAACTCGTCGGTAGAGGAAACTCGCCGGCAAGGAAACTTGTCGG
>JAQIVE010005692.1:0-12517 GCA_034698285.1 Sminthurinus bimaculatus | reverse complement strand
AATATTTGAAATAACTCCATTTTGAAGCTATATGCCATTGTGTCATTTGACACATAGGTGTCTTTTTACGGGTTAAACGAGCTCACCTGGAAGCCATTGTATGTCCATGAACCCAGTTTCAAAGTACAAATTTGGTCATCAAAAGGAAAGTAGGTCACGTCAACGGGACATGTACTCCGAAATTTGGTTGGGGGAGGCCAAAACACCTTTCCGTTGTGTGAAATCATGGCTCGACTCGGCATGTATCCTTGTGTGTAGTCATCCGCACTGCATTTTGTACACATAAAATCATCACTTTAACATTCTTGAAGAACAGAAAATGTTTGTTTTAAATGGGCATGCATAAAATAAGAGTAAAAAACTGCTACTTGTTGTAGAGAACGATGTCGGGCAACCAAATTCTGTCACAGGGAAGACGAATCGACTCCAGCCCTCCAAACTCACTTGGATTCCACTGTACAAATCACAAAGTTTTTAGCATTATGACAACCACTTCTTGGTATTGCTTTTGTATGTAATAGTTGAGGCTAGTTTTGTGTGAAGTTTATAAAAGAGATGTATAGGTGTTATGCCCATTGAGTTACATATCATGCACGAGCACCTGTATTGAATGTTGTTACAAATAATGTTAAAACATAAGTCGGATTATACATTATACTATATTCATACCTGCAAAAGTTCGTCATTCCACTCCTGAAAACAGAATAGAAAATGGAAAACCATAAATTTAAGTTCCTGCTAAGTACTTACACAGAAATTTCAACCATGCATGTTTTTACACTATATACAGTACTCCTCAGCCATGGCGAACCCTATTTTATCCAAAGTTCAAATATTTTCAGGGTTATACATTGTAATTTTAAGGGCTAGTTTTATTTTATTTGGATACGACATTTCTCTCTAAAAAGTATAAAAAATGACATAAATATTTGTTTGTTCCACCAAAATGAAAACTGTTTGTTGATTATTGTATTAGTTTTATATTCAACTTTTACTGTGTATAACTAAAATAAATTCCCGGTACATATTTCATAGGGGTACAAACTATGATTAATTTACACTGGAGCACAGAACAGTGAACGTCACGATATACTTACGGTGTAACTTGAAAATAAATCAAGATATTTCCTTAATTCATCGCACCCGTAAGTAAGTAGTCTTGTTTAGTATAAATAGTATCCAAAATGTTTCACACCAAGAATCGCTGTCCAACTGGCTAATCATAATAAGTAGACTAACGAAGAAGATTGTTTATCACTGGACACATACAAATACAATATACATAGTACAGGGGAATTTCTTGTTCTAGTATCATGAATTTCTTACCGTACTCAAAGAACAGTACAGTAGATCGCCGATTTAATGAACTCACCCGCTTAGGGTTTAAAGATGTATTAAAGCTTTTATGTGCATTATGTCGCCATGTATTTAAACCACGCTGTAGGTTAGAACCAGCTCAGGGAAATATAAACCCCGATTCACAAATTGTTCATTACTTTAAATTTCACTACGTAAGAAAATTGTGATGTGGGATATGTAAATATGGGATGTACTGTATACGTTCTCCTCATCCTACATATT
This sequence comes from Sminthurinus bimaculatus, assembly GCA_034698285.1. Classification (NCBI taxonomy): domain Eukaryota; kingdom Metazoa; phylum Arthropoda; class Collembola; order Symphypleona; family Katiannidae; genus Sminthurinus; species Sminthurinus bimaculatus. The sequence continues at coordinate 10,936 of JAQIVE010005692.1, read as the reverse complement.
TGCCATTCCCTCGGCTGGTTTCTCGTTGTTTGTTGCCTTGTAATGTTAATGAATGAAGTGTGAATGCTGAGCACAAAGGAGGAGAGCAAGACGAAGACAAAGACGATGACGATGACGAAGATGAAAAGGGAAGGAATCACAGGGCAAAGACAAAGATGGAAATGTAAATGAGAAATTTGTCAATATAATAATAATATACATAATTTTCCCCAAGAGAGAAACTTGTGTATGAAGGAAATTTCTGGCGTTATTTTCGCCCTCTCTTCCTTCCTCTCCTCTGCTTTCACTCTCCTTTTCAACTCTTTTCAGCAACATGCTTGTCGTACTTGAGCTTTCTTTGAAATTCCATTTCTAGGATGAACTTGCCTCGTTCCTTTGCCATTTCTCTTTGTCTATTTTCTCTCTCCCCTTCTGTCGGTCTTGTGTCTGTGGGATCTGCACAGTTTTATATAATATACAAACCGTTTCTCTCTCTCTCTCTCTCTCTCTCTCTCTCTCTTTAGACCTCCATCATGAAATACAATTAAAAATGTGGAGGTTGAATCCTCCCTCAATCCACACAGTGTCTATACTTCTGTGTCTATCTTAGGCATGACAACAAGCTGTAACTAGATAATATAAGCATCTCTATACACTATACACATTATACATAAGTACATAGATATTAGACATAGATTGTATGTACCGTGAAATATACACTATAGACATGCATCGTCAGCCTTGGCTACACATAAAAAACTCAAGAAACTGCGAGAAACTTCTAATTAAATATAATAATAGAATCTCTCGAGTAATCAAAATCAGCGTAATCACTCATTTAATCTCACAAAACTTGTTCAAGCTTATAGACAGAGAAGGATAGAAATAGAGAGAGAGAGAGGGAGAGTTACAAACTGACGATGAGTTGAATCCTTCAAGAAAAGAATCTTGACGAAGAACTTGGACAACTCAAGTGAACATGAAAGAAAATAGGATACACAAAATAGAACCGTATGACGGGTAGAGTCTCACTTTCTTCGTATAGAAGTATATAAGAATAAAGTTCTACCTACGCAAGCATATACATAAATGGTTATAGTTAGAACGAGTCGAATGAACCAACTTTTATTTAGCTCCTCTCAGCTAATTATTATATTATTAATTATTTTATCTCTTAAAATACGCGGCTCAGTCAGTATCGCGTCACTGCACAATTTTCCACTTCATTCAGGAAAAATTTTCTCCAGCAAATTAAGTACTGGTGTCCTTTTTGCAGCCAACTTATTTTTTTGAAGGCTTTTTACCTGTCTCAAGTCTGACAAAAAGATTCCTCGTTTTCCTTTAAATTAGCTAAATTATAAAAGTTACCAGACATTTTTTGTTTTATAAGGAAAGGGAATACATATCTAACTATACGCACAGTTTACACCGTAGGAGTAAGTACATACATAGATTCAAAAATGATGCAGAAATAAAGATCGAGACATGAATGAGCATTTTCAGAGGAGAGGAAAACTTAAGCTGACTCCACAGCCGCACAGTTGCCAACAACATTTCAACTAATGATCATGACCATGAGGACTATTCAAAACTAATCGAATTCATAACAAGCCAAGCTCTAATGCCATCGCCTACTTTCTCTCTCACCCTTTACACTTACTTTTCAACTCTAGTATGGTATGCATAATAACTTATGTATGAACATAGTTAATGTACTATAAAGAATACGGGTTTTGTGAATGTGCAAGGACAGCATTTCAATATCTAATAAAATGTACTGTAATTTCCTATTCCATGTGGAAAAAGCCATTCCTTTCATACAAATGATAACTAAACGGAACAAGGTGCAAAAATATTTAAAGCATAAACGCTTAAATTCGCTTTTCAATTTCTAAAAATGATATAAGGGAAAAGCAAGGGAACGATGTGTGGTGAAAAAGGGAGCTCTCTTCTGTAGAATTTTTGAGCATGAAAAAGTTATACATACACAGAAACATTGAAATCTACAAAAGACTAAAATATTTACATGTACGAGAAAAGTCAACCACCGACTACGCCTACACATATATGTGTAATATATTTAATAATATATACACAAATCCACTTTACAGAGAAAAGCTGGCACCTGCTCTGGCTCTGACTCCGGCTCCAAAACTCGAGAGAAGACACAAGGACAGGAAAAACTCCAAAGCCATTTTCCATTTCCTCAGTCAGTCCCACACTCATCCTCATCGCCATCCTCCAGTGAGAACCTTTTTTCCGCTCTCACCACAAACCGCAACCACCACCACCGATGCGGCGTTTCCCTCAATTTATTTTGATGCGGGCCTGTTTTTATTTTTTCAACATGAAAACATTCACTCGTAGTCAACTGCGGGCGGGGGTATGTACTGTGTACGTAAGAGGTGGGTATTTTTACACTTATTAACGAAACAAATATCTGCACTACATACATACACGGCCTGTGAATGCAACAAAAACTAGTTTTTCCTTCGTGCCAATCTTTTTTTTCTATTTTCATCTATGTGAGCGTTGGCGATGATGATGATTTTGTGGAAAAGTTTCCAGTGAAAGTGTTTGTTTCCTTTTTGAAAGTGTGCAAAAAATAAACCCAGCAAAAATTCGCTCCTACAGACGATACATTTGTACCTGTCCCTACATGCATACATACATCGATATCTACGGAATTAAACAGTAGAAATACCTATTTGAGCCAAATTTAGGGAAGCCAAGCCACCGCGCCAAGAGCTATCATAAGCCAGAATTTCCCTTTCTGTTCCAGCCGTACTTTCCCCGTACATTCATATTACAAAAATATTAAATAATATATCTTTCTTATCGTACCACGGCATCATATGCATCTGGTACACGACGGTGCATTTAAGAAAAATATTGTATGCAGCCCGCGTGTATATACATATATTTATACAAAGAAATGGGGTCTGAAATTGGCTGAGCATGTAAGTATTGTATTGTAGAAAAAGGGAAGTGTGAACTCCTGTTGTTTCCACTTGTATGAAATTGTGCCTGTTGGGATGTCTGGGTTGTGGCTAAGGAAGATGTATGAAAACAGAGCAGTGAAAGCAGATAAAATAAGAGGAAGAGAGTGTGCATGCCTGGGTGTTTGTATGGTTGGTGAATATAAAAACAATTTACACTTGATGTAAGTTTATGTACGGTTGGTTTTCCGCTTGGTTGTTCCTGCTCCTCTGGAAACTGGAGCATATGGATTTCAATCCCCATTTCCAGGCTCCCAGTATGTACGGTGCTAAAAGTATTTGTATGTAGGTGACTTATCAACTAGAGGAATATATATTGCCAGCATATTCTATTTACGTACTACATCCTACAAAAATTCAAGGCATCTATTGAATGCTCTTGAATTCCGAAAGGCTGAAGGCAAAGGAAAGCGTACATTTTGTATGCACGCACTTACATAGAAGGAAGAAACAGGGAGAAGACGAGAGAATTGAAAGAAGGAGAAAGCTGGAGCAGAGGGCAGAATGAGCTCTTGATTTCATTGAAGGGAAAGCTTTGTGAGACTGAGGCTTTCATTTGAAACAACTGGAGGGTTAAGAACTCGCATCAGTGTGGCGAAAGGAGAAAAGGAGATGGGGGGAGAAGAAGAGAAACCAAGAAGGGAATTTTCTTGGCGGAAAAATATATTCAACATATTGGAGATAGCTTTTCAACCTATCTGTTATCATCATGTGGATACAATGGGTATATTAAGAATTATACGTCTGAAAGCTCTCGTCTTCTCTTTCTCCATCTTTTTCGTAAAATGCATGTATGATAGAAGTATCTGTGAAGGAGTGAAGAAATATCTGTAGGAGAACATGTTATATTTTTTCTACATGTATTAAATTTTTTTATAAATATTGTTCTGATGGCGTTTTATTGTTTTTGTTGGGAAAAAATTACATCTATTGTATAGTACTCTACCACAATTTTTCACACTGAATAATGGAGTTTTCTGCTGCACACTATAAGCATAATTCTTATGCGCAAACATTAGCAAATCTTAGGTCACATTAAAATTTCAGCGTGGAAACCTTTTTGCATTTTCATGTAAAATTCTAAAAATAAACCAGCTGGCTTACATGAATGAGGTTGTATGGGTAAAAATTCAAAAGATGTGTGTTTTAAATTTAAATTTATACCTATACAACTTATTGAATAAGGAAGATGTGATACAAATTCTACGTAAAATATTGGGTAACTATTTCTATTACTTCAATATTTATAGCGGAAAAAAGTAAGGTTGGACCAAAGTCGCAATTTGGGTTTGTCATATTAATGTATTTTCACCGTGATGGATGTGCAGTATTAAAAGTATAACGATGGTTGCCTTTGTCGCCATACATACCTATAAAATATAAAGTAAAAATACAGCATAATATATTTTTGTACTGGATACGCCACAGGTAGGATCCTAGCAGCAAGACGGGGAAAACTTTGTGGCCTTTAATATCTTTGCTTCCTCGATTCCCTTCCCTCCTTCTTAAACTGCAGTCATAAATAATCATTTGGCTTACAGAATGTAGGGAATATTCATGGTGTACGCTTTTTTCAAATCTCTAAATCTCTACACTGGGTACAACGCATGTACAATGTACAGGTTGGCAGGTAAAATCCGTAGCGAAACAGATTTTTTGAAAAAAAGAATGCATGGGAAAGTAAACCAAACTATCCGACCGTATTTCACTTTACACATATTTTTAAGTGTTATCTACTTGGCCATTAAGAATTAATATGTATCTGCGTCATTAGTTTACTCTAGATACTTTTTACGCATTATTTTAAGTATGCTTTTAGTTTTCAACCATAATAATACGTATGAAGGGACTTAATTGCTTTCATTTATTTTAGACCAGATATAAACTGTTTACAATGTTATTTACTCGACATAAAAAACGTTTAATGAGCAAGAAAGTAACAATAAACGTTGCAAATAAAAACAAGGTAAAGATTTACGTTTTTTGTAGTACCATTTAAAATGTTTTCCATTTTGCTAAGAAACCTAGTGAGAAGCAGGCGGTAAAATTGTATTTATCCCAACTAAGGAAGGAGGATTTCAAATTGACAACGTCTTATTTTTAGTGAAAAATTTCTTCTTGACAAATCATTAGTTTTCCTTAATTTCATCACCCCGTTTCCTTAGCCGTTCGTTTGTCTTCATTGCCCTTAATGTGATTTTTTCCTCACTGTCAATAAAGCGTTAAATCTGAGTCTAGAAGTTTAATATTATCAAAAAGTCATGTGTACTTTTTTCAAACTTCTTTACCAATATGAATTTGTAAATATATCGAACCAGAATATGTCTTATATGATTAAAAAACTGTCTAAATAAACCGAATTTTAAAATTAATATAGATGAATCTGAAAAGGAGCTGGTTTACTGACTGTCTAAACTCCTTATTGACAAATCGGAGTTCTGGAAGTCGTTGATAGTGAACGATTGAAGTTGGAAGGTGCGTTGACAGGTCCTAGTGGATAATTCATTTTATTCCCCGCGCACTTCTCGGATGCAGGATCTCTAATGACTCGCATCATCACCATTCATTTGACATTCATTAATCTTGCCTCCTTCCCCTCCTTTCGTATTCTTGACAGAGCATCTTGTTGTTTTCCACATTGTTCAATCAAGATGATGCAGGAGGCCCGAACTTGAAACAAAAAGAAACCTTACAGTTCCTTTGTACATATTAGAGCAGCCTCTGATCAAGATAAACGGTATAGTAGACTCAGGGAGGGATGCACAAGTTCGATTTTATAAATTTTTAATGGAGATGAAAGTCGAATGTGAAGGGAAGAGTTATTTAAGTGTCATCTTATCGTCATTGTAGTACCTTTCCCTGCTATGGATCCAACCCAGACAGTAGATTATAAAATCGTACGATATCAAGTGAAAAATCTATGTGCATGCCTATTGCCTATGTGTATACAGGCATAGGTACGTTATCATACGGTACATTGCAGCACACGCTGAAAAAGTATATGGTGAAAGTATAATCACACCTAAAGTGTGAGACGGCTAGCGAACCTGAGCTAAGCTGAACTGAGCCGAGCAGATCCGAGCCGAGTTGAGTTGAGTTGTGAGCCTCAAGTCCAAATTTGCTCTCCGTTTTCAAGTCCGTGTTCATCATTGGTCCCACGAGTTTAAAAATCCAGCATGAGAACAAATGAGCAGGAGAAAGTTTTCATCGCTTCACCGTTCCCTTCAGCTTTCTCTCTGTCACTGGGCTGTAAGTGGAAAATTGAGAAGGTTGGGGATGAAAAAGAGAGACCAAGAAAGAGATATAGGAGACATTTTCCAGGTTTTTGTGCCTATAAGCTAAATCCATCGTAAGTCTGCTAGCTGACAGCAGAGCGGTGAGGTGTGTGCGGCTAATACCTATAACACCCACCTATCTTTAAACAACCTTTTATTATTATTATTATAAAGTATGGTATAGCACACTTATTTCGTCGACTGGAAGCTCAAATGAACAACGACTCGATAAATATATAGTCCAAGCCGCACAACCACACTCGTATAAAACTGCTTGCTGCCATCATTTTGTCGGGCCAAATCATGGCCATTCCTAGCCAAGCTGTGTTAGGACTGTACTGTAGGACAAAACCAAACCAAACCCTGCCAGTCTTCGTCAAGATAAGTTGTAGATATATATACATGCACACACAAAAACCGCATTTTCACTCTTTCTCGCTGCAAGGTTTCATTAAAGTGTATAATTTTGTATGATATTTGATGATATTCTATTTTATAAAACGAAGGCACACAAACTTTCCACGACCATTTAGCACTCGATTTAAAATCTCCCAGCGAGTTACATTTTATTATAAAGCTGTACAAAGTTTTCCATCGCCTCAACCACATGAGAACACATACCATAAAAAAGAAAGCATTGTGGACTAGACAACACTGCATACGGTTACTGCTGCAAAAAATACTACTGCGAGTCGACTTCAAAATTTATGGGCTTGCAATTTTCTGGTTCAATTAACTGGTCTACAAATGTGTGAAAATGTTGAAGTAGGTGCGTGAGCATTAAAAATGTAGCTTTTACGGAATTCTCTGAAATTCTGTGATTTTTTCTCCTTGGAATGTAAAAAATATAGAAGGGAAAATCTAATTTGTTCGCAGATGTCTTATATTTTGTGTTAGATCACCTCTGAAATTTTTTCCTTCAATCTCTGTCTCTGAGGAGTAATTTTGTTCATTTCTATCTCGAAAGTTTCCAAAATACCATCCGCTACCTATTTTACTTCCTCATACACAAACATGATACATGTATGTCATGTACAACGCATGGTTTTGGGTTTCAGCTCAGCCCCGTTTTACATCATACAGTATTTCATATAGTGTACAGGGGCTGAATAGGGGGCTGAGGTTTTGAGGATGAGATGTGGTAAAATTTAGACTATTGGTATTGAGGTTCATGTTCAACTGAATGTGGTTGTTCTTGTCACCGCGGAAGCTGAAGGATTCAAGTGGGAAATGAAGAGCTTTCTTGCTAAACCATGTGGAAAAAGATGAGGAGAAGAGGGATAATCCACTTGTTTGGAGTTTCTCTGCCTCCAAGACAAAACGTGGAATCAAGATAGAATCTTGATTTATATGTATGTGCATATGAATATAATCAGGATTTTGCCAACCTTGAAAAACCAGGTACTCTGATTTTACTTGTACATGTTAGGATGCTAGACATTTTATAATAAAATGCCTAAAACTCTTGCCCAATTACGGCTTCAGCTCAACTTTTCTGATCATTTATTTCACTTTACAAAATCATTCAATTTTTGTCCTACACTTCAAAACCTAAAAATACTTGCTGCATAATTTCCGTCCCGTTGTTGCTAAAATAGGCGCATCTCTGTAGTTTTTACTAAGAATAATAGGAAAGCAGATAGAAGATTTTCTCTCCGTTGCAACTTAAGTGCGCAGGTAACAAGAAAGGAGAATAGTGAATATAGTTAGAACTTTCCGGATTATTGACTATCCTATTCTATCGCCTTATTGAATTTCTTCAATTTATCTTATTGCCACTTCTTGACTATTTCAGAGAAAGCAAAAACTTACTTCTCGTGACTCAGTATTGAGATTTTTTACAATGCGCAATATGTTACGGCTCATAAAGTACGTGGATATTGTTTATTTTTTAAATCTGCTGTTTATGGTTTTCATATTACAAAAACTTGCCATCCTCAGATATCTAGCTTAACAATTTAATACAAAATTTAGAGTCGCTCCCTATTTTTGCTTGAGAAATACACAACAGACATGCATTTCAATATTTGATACACAAATTAACTCTCTAAAAATGGATTCACTCAATTTACCTAAATTTTAAAATATTCAATACATTTCATTTTATCAAAAAAATTAGGTGAATTAATTTAGCAAGGTAACCTTGGCTTCAACCTTTACTTAAAAACACTTATACAGCTCCAACCAGAAATAAGGATATGTTATCAATCAAGAAAATTCAAAGGGCCTGAAGTGAATCGTTTCCATGAAGCCATAACAAGATAAGATTGTGTTCAGATTCAGGTTTCGGAAATGCTTATTAATATGCTTCGAGTTTTCAATCAACAAATTCTTACAACAGCATGCGTAGTAACAACCTAATGATAACGTTGAAGTTGACTTTGGTGTATAATAAGGAAGAAAACCGCTGACGTTCACTGCACCATGTACTCGGAAAGCGTGGGCACATGACGGGCTTGAGGCTGTATATTTACTTGTGTATTTAACAATAATGATGCTAAGAAGTAATTAAAATTGATTTGTTACCTGGTCGAGCCAGACGTTGGTGGTGAGCACTTGGTTCTTCTCATCCTGTAAAGCAACAAGAGAAAACAAAGTCATTCATTTTAGTCCTCGTCACATAGTTTACAACGCTCATTAGTCACTTTCCTCTTTTTCAGTCCAGCCACTGAGAATCGAAATGAACTGAACTGAACAGGTTTGTTGCTGCTCACTTTATAACTTTGCCCCTTTTACTCCTAATCACTATTCACTTAATATCATACTCTATTATATATTGTAATACTATATACATAACTGGTGCATAATAATATGCACTCGTAGTATTTTCAGAGAGTGACTTTGCTTGGACCCCCTTCAGATTGAAGTACTAGCCACAGGATTTAAGCGAGATTTCTGGAGAATTAGAAAAATTACATATATATAAATTAAACTTTGTGTTACATGACTGACCGCCGAGATCTGATGATGTGGTCAACAATAAAGGAAACTGGAATCGAATGAATTGTGTGCATACAAGGCATTTGGGACCTTTTTCCAAAATTTATGGAGAATTTTCAACTTTTGTCTCTCTGCATGGAATTGGAGGACTTTGTTATTGCTTTCATATCAGCTCTTGAATAAATGATTGCTCATATCCAGCATTATTACACTTCGTGTACATTGTACATACTATATACTATGTTTGCCCCACATTTTATTCACCTTACATTACGTTTCTTGTATGTACACTGTACACTGTACGGTTTACAGTATTAACCTATAACAGTTCAACCTCCATGTACATGCTAACAACTTCGAGCATTTGGTTATGTATGTATGTATTTGATTTATCAATGATCAACCTTTATGCTCAATTTATAGTAATGAATAATTATAGGCGCAATGAATAAGATATAGACGGCACTTAACCAGTCAGTGTGTATGATAATGGGAATTTGTGTACTAAATAGCATCTATGCACGTAAATGGCCTGCATCTCCCGTTGCATTGAACTTTGACTTCCAGTGATCTAAAATAGACTATGGATTTGTGGGCCAACTTTTTGACACAAAGCCTAGATTTTAATCAATAATACGAATATTAAGTGCAAGAACAAAGATATGTCTGCTATGCCCTTCATATCTTGCTGGTTGCCCTAGTCCAACTTTTGGCTATGTTATCCATGCATGATTCAATGCAGCCTGAGTTGGCTTTGAATGTTTCTGAAGTTTAATTTACAGGCAAAACTTATAGAGTTTAATACATAATACATACATATTATGAACTGTGTTCAAAGAGTAATTGAGGGTAGAACTGATGTAGCTGCATATTACGTGATTTTAGATTTTTTTATTTGTGACTTCTGTTTTGTGTCATTTTGAAGCTCATGTTTTTCTTGTGCCAGTTTGAATTTCTGTTTTAGCCTGTCTTCGACAATCATGTATGCAACTTTTTAATTTTATAAAACCCCCAACAACGCTTCTACGTAATAATGTGAGACATGTCACACTACATACTACCGAATACTTTTTTTCAATAAAAACTGCTTACTCAAGTTTTTATTATTTGTATAACATATTAATGTAGGTATGGTATGCATAAAGGGCACTGTATTATACCACAAGTACAAGTAATGTTGAGCAGATGGTTAGTAGATTTTCAAATCTACTTATTCCATATTCCATGTTTTAGTATATCGGTAAATGTACGTAAGTCGATCAGTTTTATTGACGATGAGTGCAAAATTTCTTGTATTTAAATAAAATCAATACACAGGCTAATCCTATAACCAAAATAAAAATCTACCTACCTTTTTTACAAGTAAGTCATAGAGCACAGGGATAAAACTTGTAGTTTTCCGCTCTCATTAATTTGTAGAACTTCATTCTCACATCAATTACATGCCTATTTAAGTTTAATAAATGGGCTACCGATTTCCATTTTGAGGCTTTTGAATTGAGTTCAATGCTCAAAACTCAAGGACCGTCTGATAATCCGCTAATATCACAACCAGGCTCACCTATTTATGAACAGTGCAAGTTGTATAGAGTAAAACTCCTTGATGTACAAACAGGCAACGAGCTCTACCTTTTCACTTCGCAATCCGTATTTTCAAGTTCTCATTTGGAAAACATATGTGTAAGCGCGCAGCAATTTAGCACGTTGACGGAGTTTCACTTTTTTGCATATTCAACTACATTG
>JAQIVE010005691.1:0-12520 GCA_034698285.1 Sminthurinus bimaculatus | reverse complement strand
CAAAATGAAATGAAAACGTAGCCGGTAAACTCTAAATTGGTGGAAGTATTAATGAAGTAAAGTTAAAAGATAGGCAAAGCAAAATAAAAAAATAGTGAAACACTAAACACAGCATTAAGCTGGAACGTCTTTAACCGCTTTAACGTGTCAAGGCGCTTCAGTCCAGTCATTTGACAATTGATATAATACGATGAACTATGAACTTAGAACATGGATATGAATATTTGGCATATAACCTATAACTATACGCCTATTGTCATATTTTAGCTGACTCACGATTAACCGCTTCGATTCTTAATTCTTAAACACACCTAATGAAAGCTACACATAGTCACTATAATGACAAATATGATACCTAATATTACCTATTAATGATGATACGAAAACTATACACAAATGCATAAAATACATGTCACATAATTGTTGCTTTGAGTAATTATGAAATGGTCAAGTTTGAACAGTTTAAATAAATGTAAGTTAAAAAGTTGGTAGATTGCAAAATATAGAAAAAAAGAAAGGTGGAAATAAAAGATAAAAGAAAGTGTAGTACACAGTATTTAAAACAATATACACTTAATTGCTACTATTCCTAAAATGAGTACGTATTATAGTGAATTAGATAAGTGATTAGATTCAACATTTATCTGTAATAATTAGGAATTGTATTGTTTTGTATTTTGTATATAGTCACTCACCGATTCGGATTCATGATGTTTTGAGCTCATTTTGTAAAAATTATTTATTTAAATATGTTAAATATTGACGAGGGCTGCCGAGGATAACTTGGAACTTTATATTTATTTATTTAAAATTAATAATTATATATTAGAAGATACTTGAGAAAGACCTGATCCAGTCAGGAGGAGATCAATTTAATCTCACATTTAATATTATAACTTCATAACACTTGGAGAAACGACCAACAACAACATATTAAATTCATATACACATTATATATTATGAATTATACCTCTCCACCATATAATATTTTTAATGAAGAATTCGATTCGATATAATATTATAACAACGATAATATTATTAAGATTATAATAATATAACGATAGGTTATCCACACACCCAACCAACAACAAGGAACAATTATCAGGTGATTCGACAAATGCGAGTAAAAAATATAATGTAATATACACACAACAACAGATTTCGACACCTTAGATAGAAGATAGAATAATAAAAAGCAAGAAAAATTTTACATTAAAATTGGGTAAAAAATATATTATGAGAAGAGAAGGACTGCAATGCGAATCTGCAGAATCGAAAGAGAGAACTTGCAAGTTTCTAAGCCTCGACTCAACGACTCGAGGGTGGCCTAAACTATTTGGCCACTCTTTTTCTATGCACATGAAATCTTATTTTTCCATCAACGTTATAAAGCCGTAGTTTTCAGTAATTTTCACATTTTAAATTAAAGTAGCATTTTCATTCATACATGGTTGAAACAGGTCAAAAACGAGTTCAAAGGTCAAGCATGAGACATTTCTCCATTTTGACCAGTTCAATTTTAAATTTTACTCGAAAGCATAATATTTTGCACTTCGAGCATTAGTTGATAGATTTTTGTTGACTGTGTACAAGTTGAAGCTTTGAAATTACAGTAACAACTGAAAATTGCCAAGATTCAAATTTGAGTGCTCGTTCATTATTTTTCAAACAATTCTCAAAATGATGGAACACAAATAATAGGCCGAATTACACTTGGTTTCTCCGGTCAAAAAATTCAGACCAATCTGTCGAATTCAGAAGTTTTCACGTAAACTCGACCGGTTTTTTCCACTACAATTCGGCCCGATGACCTTTCCAGATTCTAGATACATAACTTATTGAGCTGAATTCGAACTATATTTTTAATACGATAAGTAGCTTATTTGACAACTATTCAGTGCATTTCGAAATTCTCTCTTGTAGTTGTTGGACATGAAAGAATGAATGAAACCTTGGAAGGCAGCAAACATTTGATTCTTTGTGACACCCTCAACAAACACCAATGCAATGGGTCGGTATACCGAGTGGAAGTATTAAATGTGAAATGCATGTAGCATGTTGGTGTACAATATGTGCATGTAGTTTGAAAAATACGGTGTGTAGTCCTCACTAAACCACTATTTGCTATATTATTATAACTTGTGACTTGTGACTGACGATGAATTGTTGTGTTTTATATTATTCAGCATCAAAGATATATTCAAGTACATATACACATAAATTCGTATAATGTTATACATACATACATACATACAGAACATGAATGTGTACCATGCATTGCATGTTCTTTCCATTTCCTACTCTCAGTATAATACATACACATTGTGGGTCATATACAGTTTACTGCCGTTTTTTTGTGTGCTACTGCTAACTGCTACACAGAAGTTCATACATTCAGTGTCCAACATCAAACATTCTAAGAGAGAGCAATGTAAGAATCAAAGAGACAGAGACAGAGAGAAAGATAGACAGAACTCGCATTTAATTCGTTTCCTCTTATCAATCTTCAAAACACCAGCAGAAAATACTGTATGATGCATGATGCATCACACAGGGAGAAACTAATATGCAAACAGTGAATATGCATTACTGATACAAAACCCCCATTGATTCATTTTCATGTATGTACACATATGAATCAGCAATCCACAAAACAGCATCTTCAATCTTGTTTCAGTCAATTCAAGTCACTTTTTCGATATATTCTGCATTTTTTTGTATTTTTTCCATAGTACATATAATACGCTAGTTGTCATCATGAAAGCCCTATTAGTATATTATTATATCAAGTACAAACAACACATGCAAAACTATCTACCTGTACCATGTACCACGTAAAGTGTACAGCAGGTACACATTTTAGCATGATAGCCTTTGTATTATTATTATGTCACATGACAAAAAGGACTTGGTCACATATTTAGGGATGACAATGTCACAGAAAAATAATGACGATTTCCTTTCTATATCATGGGAATATGTATTATGTATGTAATATTATAATATACTTTTAAATTTAAAATAATATTATGCTTCACTAAACATGTATTTGATTACATACCTTCTTTTTCTGTACGCTATCATTATAATTATATACATATTGGTTCCTTACTGGCTTCATTATAATATACTTAAGTACATATACAAGCTTTAACATTTTTTACCTTGATACATTCACGTTCAAATTCAAATACATGCCATATTATTATGAACTCAAAACTAACTGGATAAGCAACTGTATTAGCAGTAAAAGTTCCATTTTGCTTTTTACTAAAAATTATATATAGACAATAGACACATATGCACATGTATGTACTACTTATGTGTGTTGGTAATGTTGAATATTTATGATAATTTCCACCAAAGTTATCGTTACGAATGTCCGTGTTTTAGCCTCTATGGCAGATATGACCCCACGTCATAGTCATATTATACTACTTTTATCTTTTATCTATTCTATAATCTATGCATAATACATACATGCTTCAGTACACATACTAACTTTGGCATTTCTGTCATATACGGATAATGTATGTATGTATATATGGAATTGAGAACTATGAACAAAAATAATAATATATACATAATGCTAGAGCTACTGTGTTTAGGTGTGTAAAAATAGAGAAGAAAACCTAGCAGTCGATTATTATAATATAATGCATTTTTTGTCACTTGTTTATTTGCCGATTCTTCTTACATATACATACATTATTGGTATGTAATTTGTTGCATTTTTCACACCCCCTCAATAAATGCACAATAATTTATACAGTACATTCTTTCAATTGGCATATTATGCATGTAACCTCAAGAAATTGAGCTTAAATACATTGTTATACGTTACGTACGGTGCTGTTATTAACTTGCAAATTATGCACACACACACAGAACGCACAACCTGAATATATCTATTCTAGCTCCATGTTGATACTGCTTGAAGCTATGTATTTATGTATTATGTGTATATTGTATATGTTACACTATTAATTATCGTTGACTTAATTATTACCGTCCAACTTGCAACTATGTATGTAAATATACTATGTACGAATCCTGTTCCTTCTTCCGAGAGAGAAAAGTAGAGGCTAGTGTGTACAGTGTACAGCGTACAGAGTTATCACGTGAAAATTGTATAGGTATATGATACATGGTACCTATATTATATAAAATATATTTGGGCCAGTTTGAAAGACAAATATTTTTGTGCGATACATTTTGTTTATTTTTGCTTTTCTGTGAGTGTGTATAGGCGTGAACTGTCTGTCCAAGTCCGATCCCAATAATTATGGTCCGTATTACATCTTACACATTAAAACATTCCGGCTGATTAAAACAACGAGACAACAACAGTAAAAGATATGGCTCCAAATAGAGAATGACACAAATACATAATATACATAATAGATGTGTAAATGATACCATTAATCACCATTATCATAATTGCAGGATTGAACACAAGCAATGACGACCATTGACCATAATATTTCCTTTGAATATAACTTAATGTATATTATACGATATACATGGAAAGTACAATATGTACTTTATAAAGTAGATAAAGCAGTTGAGTTTCAAAGGTTTTTAATTTTTATTGTACTGATCGACACATGAAATTGTCACTATTATTCTTTTTTTGCCAGCAGCATTTTGGAACAAGGAACAGTTTAAATATAGATACAAATTACATTACACATTATTAGGATAGCACTTGGTCCTTTTAATTGTAAAGGCATGTTAAAATTAAAAATTAATACGTACAATATTTTTACAAAGTTTGTTATTGTAAATTGAACAGCATAAACAAAACACAAACTTGCTTTTTAAATGTCTTGGAAATTTCAATGTGTGTTGTTTTACACATGGTATGTTGTATAATAATGCATAATAATGAGAATATAGTTGTTGTATATGTAGTCAGTTCAGTTCAGTCAGAGAGTGAGGGAATGTCCACTTGGATTAATTGACATTCCTCTGCTTCCTTTTCTCTTGTCTTGTTCCTCGTACTTTATGTGTATCGCATGTAGCTTGCATAGAGACGATGAAACCAAAGCCAAGCAATGGAAAAGTTATTATTCAGCTAGCATGGACAACGGACATCCAAAATGTTTTGGGGTTAGAGTGTGCATTGAAAATTTTACAGTTATATAACAAAAAGTACGCATCTTACAGTATTATTATCTAAACATATTATTATTATGCAGCACAGTGATGGATGATAATCGAACTACATCTTTAATATGAACCACAGCATCCCCATCTTCATATTATACTTACCAAAGTTTGTTGTAGAGATTGTAGATTTTCCACCACTACCAGGACAATAATATTATAAACGTATGTGTAAATATGTATCATGAGCATCTTTCATCTGGCCTTTTCGTAAATTGAGAGATACGTCTTCCGTCAATTACGTCCATACTTGTGCATTATGCATAATACATAATACATCATCTAACATATTAACAGGGTAGATAATTTATACGCATATATGATTCGAACACTCATTGAAATAAAATGTATACTATACACACATACACATAATAGTATTTAAGAAGTTACGATCATATTATTGATTATTTTCTATGTGGTGAGTACATACAATATGAAGATACATACATACACAAGGAAAGTTGCTGATAGAGATGGTTGGCATAACTTGTGACGTGAAGAATGCATATACATACATACATACATACATACATACAGACTTTATGTAAGTATGTATGATACATATTGTATATTGTAGTTCAGAGCTCTAGGGGAAAATGTCATTTGTTTTGGTCTGTATAATTTTTCGAGTTGTTCAAGTTTTACTGAAAAGTTTTAATGGAATTGAAATCTCAACTATCTATCTGTCTTTAACTATGCACATACTTGCGAACTCTAAAAACTTTGTTAGAGTCAAGTCCGCCATTTATCATAATCATACTGCACCACAGTGTGTAACTATACATAGAATTACATACATATGTACATTCATACAAGAAAACATCAAACTATCAGCAGTAACGGCTGCAAACTAAATACGTACATAAACGAATTGCATAAATTTTAGGTTTTACATGATCATGTGCAAAATTTTTAATTAACAATCAATGTTAAAATTATTGAGATTCCAGTATTGGAAGGAGGGAAAACGGTCAAATTTTAGCTCTGGCCGTTTGTTGCGCTGCCGCTGATAGAGTAAAAGCATCTGTTTATTCATTGTTACTTAATTCCGTATTACTTCACTTCGACATTGAGATTGACTCAAAATAAAATAATAAAACTGCATAACATATTACCAGTCAGCGAGTCTGAACCAAATACCTACTACAGAATAATAATATAATGCACGTACAACGTACATACTTGATTGGCTCATTGCTGTCATTTTTGCTGAAAAAAGATGGAAGAACAGCTTTATTCTTGTAGTATAAATGCCGAGATTAAGAATATGTATTTACCAATGCCAGGATCAAATACCAGTCACTGACGTACGTACATACTACATACATACATACATGTACGTGCGGATTTTCAGCAAGAAAAAGTCCCTCTACGAAAATTCACTTTCAACTGATGTGTGTGCGAGGAAAAGGGGGGGAAAAAGCCGAAAATGAATGAACTAAGGCTTTTATTCTAAAACGATGATACATATAGTACATAGTATTACGTGTTTATTTTTCTCGAAACTTGGATACTTATGTATGTATGTACATACTTACCTACACATGCATAAGAAATGTACATGCATATATATATATGCACACATGTCTAGTGAACACCTCACTTGTATGCATGTATGTATGCCTATAATCAATATGTACACTTAATATCAATAATATATAGTTTCGCTTTACTATGTCATACCATCATCATCACATACATCTGTACATATACAATATACATATGACATTTGACATGAAGTGCGCAAGTATATATATATACTGATACAGTAAAAAAGAGCTACTACATACTTATTACTTATATCTAGACAAACTATGTATGTGTACATACGAATACATACATAATCTCAAGGTTTCTCTTCCAACGAGTTTTTTAGGTTTTGCAAACATGATTTTCTACTCATTTTAATACTTCTTATAAATGTGTGTCTTTGTATTGAGAGTGTTTGAGTGTCATCGTCATACGTGTATGTATACACAGATATTTTATAATTTTTATATCATACAATACATGAATGCTCTGGTCATAAACATTGTTCTCGAATGTATCAGAAAATCAGAGTACAAAGATCGTTATTATAGGTATACATAATACATACACACGTTTAGTCACATGGTTATCATCATGAATTATAAAGCACACATTATTAATATTGCACACACACACATACACACTTTGTATGCATAATAGAATTTTCAAATCGCATAATGTTCAACATTACACATTAGCTTACAATAAGTATCTAAGCGCAACACAATAGAAATACAAGACGCCGTCACGAGTGCAAAAATGCAACCGTGTAAAATACAATAATAAATATGGTAAAAGAAAAGAGTGAGCGAACTTGCCGGTATATATAATAATATAATTTCTCAATCGTTGCCTTCTCTCTCTCTGTTCTCTGTGCCTCCTTTCTTTTCTCGGAGGCCTTCAATTTGCATGCTGCTCCTTTCTTTCTATTCTCTCTCTCTCTCTCTCTCTCTACCTTTTTCTCATTCTAACTGTCTTGTCTTTTCATTCCCCTTTCGTTCCTTTATGTAAAAACCAAATTCAAAGACCAGTCTGTTTTCCGGTGAGCTCTCCATCTCTCTCTCTCTCTTCCTCTCTCTGTTATCGTCTCCCTCGTTCCTCTGACCGAGTTGCCAAAAATTCAGAGAATGTTCCACATGGCATGAGACAAAATTCTCTGTAGATAGAGAATATTGTGCATGCATTATTTTTACGTACATATACATACATATTATACATGGAGTTACGGGAGACACCAGCTACATATGTATGAGCATCAGCATGAATTGAAGTTGAAAAGTCAAAAACTTGTGGAAGAGATAGCCTTCTCCTCCGCTCACTAGAAACTCACTAGTCGTATAATAGTTTTAGAGAAACCTTGTGTATTTAACAAGGAGATTCGGCAGTTGATGGAGAAAAAGGAAGAAAATTCCTGAGACAAACCAAAGATCCGATAAGGAAAATTCATACAAATTAAAAGGTTAAAACATTCAAAACTTGGAAGAATTTGGACTTACAATTCAAGAAACTTCTTGAGAAATTATATTGCTAGTACTGATATGAAACACAAGCTTGGCAAAATCTAGTTTGATTGTCTCCGTATACGGATATTCTTAAGTTCCCTAATGATAATGGAAATAATAATCGTGTAACTTTATACATTTACAACTACCTATATACATATATTACAAGTACACTGAACGTATGTATAAGATAGTTAATATAGAAAAGAGATTCCCCATCACTATGTTATGCTGTTAAAAATGTCTGGGCAATTTCTCTCTCTCTCTCTCTCTCTCCGAATTTTTTTATTCTATTCCCCGAACGACTCGACACAGTTATTTTAGAAGACATGCATGGAACACTTTATGAGTACTGTCTTCTTTTTTCTCAGTGCGTCTTTTTGCTCACAGGTTTTATCCCCACACTCCTCAATTAAACTTGATGTGTGTATATAAGTTCTCTCCATTCTATATTATATAGTTTCATTATACATAGATGCATTCTATTTGTATACATATGTAATACATACATAGACTTCACACACACACACACTCATACATAATATGTAACATGTATGCGTGTGCAAATAAGTGCGTTCATCTTATAGCCCATCATAATTTACATTCAGAATGCACATAAGCATACGAGAGGACAATGTAGACCACGAAGAAGAAGAAGAGGCAACTAATGGAAATGTGGGACGACTCTCTACTAAAGTTTTATCATGGAACATGGAGCGGTATGGCAAATGAAAGTCTGAAAGTATACAGTTAACTTTAGTTGTTCGATTTTGATAGTTGATTAGTTGCATTAAATGGCGAGACATGAATAGAGAGCTCAAATGAATCCACAAATGGCGTTCTCATATATTTACGCACCAATATTAATACATATTTGTCACAAATTACGACTATTGTACTGTGCACACTGACAATGAGTATTTATACCATTATTATATTATTATGATAGTTGAGAAGTTCAAATGTCATTTTAGCTCACTGACGTTTGACGAGATGGCTGTGTGTATGTGTGGCGTGTGCAGTGTGTAGAGTTCAGAATTAGGCCATAATTGACAATCGAACGACGAGCATTGCTGAATACATATGACAGACATCTATAGTTAATAACCAATACATACATACCAGCGATGTACAACTGTACATTGTACATTTATATTTATGTATCAGGTATGTATATAAAAAGAAATATGTAATGAATCCACCATAAGAGGGTTGATGTATCTGTGTGTACAAAACTAGATTTATTTTGGTACATCGTCCACATTTTTGCATGTGTATTTTGTACAGATAGTTTGTAGTTTGTATTATGTACAGACTTCTTAGTAGATACTTGATGCTTAATATAAACACAAACACAGGGATGATGATATGATGTGTAATTTTATACGTGTGCGTGTGGGGATTGTGGATGTGTACATAAATATACTTACATCGTACATCAACATTTCAGTCACACATTTGGATCCCATCAGGGACACACGCAACAAAAGATGGCAGATAATACAATGTTAATTGTACATAAGAATGTCGTTGTTTTTTTCCCCGCTCTCTCATGTTGGCTGACAAGACAGTTGTTGAAACTAAATATGTATAAATATTTAGGCTTATGTACATACATAATAATCATATATTTATAGGTATGTATTGCAAAAAACAAAAGAGCGGATAACGTGACTTGAAAAATTCGGAGCGGACTTCCATCTTGCAAAAACCTTAGTGAACTATGAAGCTCTAAAACTGATGCTGACAATGAGGAGCGTAAATTAATTAGGCCAATGTCATCAAACAAATCATCGTATGACTACATCTTCTGTAGCATCATCATGATGAAAAATACGAGTCAAAACTGTAAACTCTCGGTGTCATAATTAGACATTGAATACCTACGACAAAAGATGCTACATGTAGTTAAACCATAATTAAACTGGGATGACCTATGATGATTTAAATGGTTACGTATTATATCATACGAACTTGTGTCTTGTGTGAAGTGTGAAGTATACAAGACATTTTGAAGGTGGGTAAAAATACTAATTCGACAAGTTGAAAGCCGAAAGAAACTTTTAATGTAGAACCCTAAAATAGAAAACAAATTATTACAAATAATAAAAAGGTCTTATCGTCAATGCTAAAAATGCTACAAATCTAAAACTGTTGGTATAATGAATATTACTAGCATGTAAGTAGCGGTTTTTATTTATAGTTTCTAATTTGCAACAAATTTTCCGAGAAAAAAAGCTAGAGGCTACCTACTATACATATATTTAGAGTTGTCTACATAAATACATACTACTTACATTCACTCCACTTGTCATTTCTTATCTGAAAAATCATCTCGATTTCTTGCAAGTTTGATGATAAGAGTACAGTAAAAATAATAGGATACTATTATTTTAGAATTGGGAATGATTTCTCATAAGTACACATGCATACCTACATGGCAAACTTGATGCATTTTCCTTTCCCCAGTGTGTGTATCTGTTCCTTGCTTTTCTCATGGGCATTGGCAGCCAGTCAAAAATTTTACCGGTTAACAAAACTATTTGTGTGCATACAGTTTCAAAGTATTCAGTATATATATACATTATACATATTTAAATGCTATACGTATTACACAAAGCTGACATGCTACAAACGTACATGTGCCAATGTCCATACAATTTTATTTTGTACAACGACAAACTCGCCAACCTTTTTGTTTGTGACGGTGTACAGTGTACAGTGTACAGTGTGTCGTACACACGGGCATTAAGTGAATTTGTGCAGACACTGCAATCCATTATTATGACACTGCAGTGGTAATAGAAATTTCCGAGCTTAATCTAGATCAGGAGCTGTGCACAACATAAGATTTGTGCACTTAAATATGTATGTGTATATAAATAAGTAGTATTCGTGACTGTGCTATGACAGTACATATATCTATTTACAATAGAATGAGCGTACGGGCCTGTAAAATATTGCCCGCGTTAATTAATAGGTGGTAAGGGATGTTTCACATTTGTTTTTGTTCCAGTTTTTATTTTATGAATTACAGTAGGCTGGATTTCCATTACACTCGGAATTGCAGGCTGCATAATATACGAACAACAAATGTTAGACGGTGAAAGTTGCACGTACATACATTGCCTCTTTTCTCCATTTAGTATACATATGTACAATGTACATGTGTGCAAAATCTGGAGAACTTTTTGAGTACTTCTCAACCTTTTCTTACGTATGAAACTTTGTTTTGCAGTGTTTTTTGCTGCAAAAATTTTGCAATTTACGATTACTTCTTTGTAAAAGTTAACATCACTCTACAAATCATGTCATAATACTTTTTTCCCTTACAGTTATCAAATTGAATGACGGAATTTTGCTCGGTTTTTTTCCTACCATTTGTTTTTTAATTCAACAAATTTCCTGCTAAAAATGTCCAGGTATCTAGTCGAAGTTAACCAAATCGAAATGTGGCCTTTTTTTATGACTTACTCTAACAAATCCTAAAACACTCTTGCCTACGAGTGGTATCTTGTGATTTTCAACTTACTATTAAATACATGGAGGAAAAGAGGCCAGAATACATACGTACTTAACATGCTTTGTAGTGTTTGCAAAAATCTTTGTCAAACCCTGACTAAATGTACATTATACATTTTATGTACATGTATTGGGGTTGTCCAATTCAAGTGCATAATCGTGCTGAAAAAAAGTCACAGATTCAGGCCTCGCACACGTTTGGGGTTTTTTGCCAATCGACATTCATTTAAAAATTTGTGAAACTATAAATTAGAGTACACAATACTCTTGTTTTAGTTTACGAGCTCATTTAATACTTGGCTCGCGTAAAAAACAAAATGCTAGCACACGCATGTACATGTATAGAACATAAACTATAGAAAGAAGACCGAGACTTCTCTAGGACATGATCTTTCCTTTGTTTGTGTATAAAATGACAAACAAAAATAGTGTAGCAGAAATTCTACAAAGCCGGTATTCAACATTTGACCTTTGTTACATATATGCATGTATACCAGAAACAGGATATGCTGGTTGACAATTCTGTTCATTCTGAATTCTGATAAATCCTTTGAATTTTTTTGAGTAGGTACCTGCTGAGCCGTACAACCGTCATTTTGCAATATTTTCTAATGGACACTGAAACTGGGCACAACTGCAACCATAAACGTTTACACAAACATTTACGTAGTTAAACTAAGAAAGTATAAAGTCGTGGAATTGTCAACAAAGGATGGTATCATGTACACTAAAATCTGTCTAAACCGGCATGGCTTATAACGGCGATCTACAAATACCGGCCAAAATAAATTTCCCCG
>JAQIVE010005690.1:0-12521 GCA_034698285.1 Sminthurinus bimaculatus | reverse complement strand
GTGAAAACTTGATCAAAAGGAGTCAACTTTGAGGCCTTTGAGGGGGCAATCGCCGCCATATTGGAAAAAAATGTTAAGCGCCAAAAGAGTCCAAATATGGTCTAGTTTCATTTTTTGGGGTGTGCGGACAAATCCCAGACTTGACCCCCAGAATGAAACAGTCTAGGCAAGTCAGACCAAACGCAACAGACCAATCAAAACAATAAGACGGGACGAAAAACAAAGAAGGGCTAATTCCAGTGAAAGGAACCCAAATGACCCTTTCCCTATACAAAAGGAACCGCAGCCAATAAACCATGACAAGTGCCTATAACCTTAGGATATCTCTCTTAATTTAAACGACGATTGTTTCTTTGAGTATCACGGTAACGGACATTGGACAGATTGGAAAACAAACTGGGACATTTCTTACCCACCGACACCACCACAAGAGTGGTCGTGTCGGTGGGTAACAAGAAAACTCCGAGAATCCCGAATCGGAAAAGGACACAGTAAAGGAGGAGAAAGTCGAACACGAAAAGCCAAAGGTAGAAAAATCCAAGACAATGAAAAGCGAGTCATAAAAATAAAGGCAAAACCATTGCCTCCTACTCGCTTGTTCTAAAGCATTTTCCATAAAATACTCGTATGTCTCTCTATCTCTCTCGTGCTGTGCCATCAATACACACAAGATTCGGTTTCTTTTGTGCAAACTCACACACATACATACGCGTTACAACCTAAAAAAATAGTGACTGGCGAAAGTTGAAAACAAAATTTAAAATGTCGAGGAAACCCTGGCGATATTTCAATTGGAAGGAACAGCCAGCAGAAAGAATTTTTCCAGCCGGAGCAAAGGACAACGATGACGACAAAGATCTTGGCGGCGGTAAAATCTTTGATCCCAGGGACAAATGCAATTAACAACAATTCTTCAGCACCCAACAAGGAAACAAGGACGAAAACCAACAACACCGGACGTGCGGCACACCTGAACTTAGATAAGGAGGAGCTCTCAACTCATAACATTGTGCATACCAACATGTTCAGCAAAGGTGAAACTGTACACACGCGTCACGGTATCCAACTAAAGGTATTACTGGTATGCCACAACGCAACAAATTATACCTACCTATGTGTAAATGTTACATAATTAAAAGTATACTTAAGATTTAGTATGTAAGTACATGTATAAAATAAATGGGATGAACTACGGGACTCGTACACTGTACGTATGACTTGGGTGCATGTGCATCAAAAGTATAATATGTATGTAAACAGCGCTATGCATTTTGTAATGCATAATATTGTATTTGAGTTAAAGTTAAAGGTCTGAGATGGACACTCGCTGGACAAAGGAATGAATGTGTATGGGAGAGAGAGGGAGAGTACAGAAAAGTAGCTGGAGAGGCTGAAGCCGAGGGTTCTTGCCTTGGCAACAGTCGCCAGTCTTACCTAGGCTTCAGGAAGGAATAGAGAAAAGGGAAGAGCGAAAGGTTTTTGCTTAGAGAGGAAAGCGAGTGCCCTTAAATTTAATTGTATAAAAATATCAGAACACCATTACAAGAAAGAATAAATCAGACGTCCCTTGAAAATGTACGGTACCTCCATTTTTATCTAATTTATTATCTTAGTTATCTTTAGATTAAATTGCCATAAATATTGCCATCTATGCATAATTGAGGAAGGGGCGTAGTTCAACTGATTCTTGTATCTTCCACCCAAAATTGTCTTTCTTGTGTATGACGGGAGTGAGACCAAACTCATAAGATCTTTCATTATAGTTTTTAATTATCTACAACCAAAAATCTTTAACATAAAGCACAAAAGCTTACTACTTTTGTTCTTAACGGAACAAAAGGAATCTTAAAGAAGGTTTACTATAAAACCTCTCGATTTCAAAGGTCGTCAAACATTCTCAGTTTATTTTTGGTAAACGGGACCAAAATGGACGAAAATTGATTCAGGCAGCAAGTACGACGTGTTTGGGACCTACGAGTCACTAAGCAGAATTTGATATAGATCTAATAAACATTATTTCCTTATCGATCTCAGGTGGAATCAAATATAACTACAAAATAGAAAAACAATCAGCTATGTTTACATGCTATCACGTGTTACTGCATCAAAACATCAACTATGCGCTTTTTGTTAAAATTAGGGAACCGCATGAAACAATGTTTACTGCGGTTCCTGTAAAAGCGTAAGCAAGAAAAATCCTATCAAATTTCTGTCGAAGAATAATTTCAATCAATATACAAAACTGGACATGAAACGTGCCTTGTGTAGCAGCGAGAAAACAAATCAGATGCCTACAATTATAACTTCACGGATCCGGTAAATTTGGTTGCACAGTTTCCCCAAGAAATGCGATGATGATTTGGATAACGGTTTATGAACGTAGAACTAAACCTAAGGTGTAACATTGCTAGGACCTATATGTACAGAAGGACTTTTGTAACCTGCCTATATTCAACGTAAAAATATTTAGCAAAAATGCGGATCCCTAAAACTCGCCAGAGGTTCAGAAAACAAGTATTCTCCCAGTAAAGTACTCAAAGGAGTTTCACTTTAGAAGTTCTCCACCTGTTCGTTTCAAACGCCTTCTGCTTTCTGAAAAGAACGAACAATCATGTCAGCCACGTTGACATTCCACACTTCTAGTACAGCATTACCACCACTTTCCAGATTTGAAACTAGATTGTAACTCGAAAGAATTATATAGAAGACTCTGCCCTGGTGTCACAATGGCCGACATAATCTGCACAAAATTCATTGTCTGTTAGCTGCGATGCAAAATGGGATCTTGAAAATGGATAACGTTAGTCAGGAAAGGCCCTAAATTCGTCCCATCCCGGTTATAAAATGTCTACGATAAAATGTTTCTAAACATTGCGATGAACCTTGCTGATACATTCCAACTGATCACTAGTACCTTGATCCAAGCCAAATATTTCCCTCTGTAAAATCAATGTAGTGCCCGAGTCCTATCTGAGCTCGTTGTGCCGAACTCATTAAACGAGCTCAGACGTAAACTTAAAGAAGGTTAACTATAAAACCTCTCGACTTGTAAAATTGTCATAGATTATCAGAGTATATGTTTCTAAACGGGAAAAATTGTTCATCTCAATGAACGCCAAAGGTTCAAGGTAGGTTGCAAACCTTTATGGAATTCAGAACTTTCTAAATAGTTCTGATTATATTTTTCACTTGAATCATGCCAGAGGCCTGTTCTGAAAAGAATAGAGGACGACCATGAATCAACGCTTCTTGTCAGAAAGACTAAAGAGAGAAAAGCCGCACATTTAAATTTGACATCATTTTTACAGTTTATTTTTATAGACACGGGAAGTTTTGTAAAACTTTGGAATCCAAGTTTTTGTGACGTAATACAATCGACGTTTGAACAATTACTCATCATTATCTAACCTTTTACGCCTCTTACAACTTTCAGGAATTTTAAACTTTACAACAGCGAATTTGAAAAAGGTCTTTTGATGAATAACTATTATTCTGTTTGTAATTTTACCGCCGTACATTTACACTTTGTCTACTATCTCAGGCTTGGATTGCTTTTCAGAAAACACAGTTAGGACCCTACGCTACTAGTTCTTTGGAGCCTACACCAACGAAATGGTTAAAGAAAAATGGCCGATAACCGAATCCGAATGAAAGACGATGGTGAGCTACCACCGAAGCTCTAACAACTACATCACTCATATTGTTCCAAACGGGTTGTTTGTAGATTAAACGTAACAATTGAGTGTATCTGGCACAAAACCGTTTTACAGTCCTTAATAAATTATTTCCCTTTAAAGATTGCGGTCAATTTCATTGACAGCACTATACAAACCCTTACGACATTGCCAGAAACTTGTTCTTACAAACTGGTGATTTGTGAGAACTTTCTGAGGCTTGTGGGGAAAAGGAGGATGTAAGTGTTTGCAGATTGAAAGAGTACGCTACTACCTTGTGTATGATGGCCTCCAAGACAATTCCCTGTCTAGAAGTACAAATGTCCTTAACCGATGTTAAAAATACCTAAGTTTGTAACACAACTGCAGGAATTAGCTTCCAGGGAATTTCAATAACACAGAATAGGGTAAGACGTGTCTACAAGGACATCGAAATTACTTCTCGATTTCGATCCTTGACTCATTTTAGAAAAGTCAAAAAAACTATGATGCAGGCTGAGGATAATTTAGTTAAAATGAGAAATGAAACCTCAGAGGTGTCTTTGATTTCACACATCCATCAGCTGCATATCTCAGGGGAAAGTCTTACCAACTACACAACCTTGCCACAGTTGGGTTTTATTTTTGATGAAGTTTGTGCTACTGATACTACGATTTGACGAGCTATTGTAGAAGATGCCATCGGACAAAACAAGAAGGGGGCCGCACTAACTCCGCAAATGGTCCAAATAATTCATGGCTTACCACGTTTTCAAACATTTTTACGACGACAACCCGAGAGTGGGACCTTCTATTGGAAATTCTAACCTAATTCATCGCATCGCATATCAATACCTTGCTGATACGATGGCTACCTTTTTTCCGTCATTTTTCCCAAAATACGTCCATGAACGCCAACCATCAATTACTTTTAATGACCCCGATTCCTTCAAAAGAAGGGGGAATCAAGTCAGCCTGTAGGGAAATAGTTAAAACTAAACAATCCCCATATAACCAACCACTTACCATGAGTACAAAGGGTCACTACTGGAAAACAAATGTTACGCCATATTTTGATTAACGGTAAATTTTAATTAAGTTAATTATAGCCGCAATGGTTCTCATTTAGGCTAGAGAAAATCAACAAAAAAATTAGTTGGGCACAACTCATTGAAAAATGTAGACGATCAGGGTGTACATAATAGTATGTTAGACTTTATTGTAATGTAAGGTTGAGATGGCTCTTGTGAGGAAAAGTGAGTGAGGAGGGAGAGGAATGATGGGGCAGAGATCACGCGTGTGTATTGTGTGTACAGTGTACGTTGTGTATTGTACAACGTACACTGTACACGTACAGGGTAGGGAAGAAGAAGCGAGAGAGGAAGAGAGGTCTTCAGTCTGATTTTGACTATCTAGCTTCTTCAACCTCTACTCTTTCTCTCAATTTATTCTTTTCTAGGTACTGAAAAAAACTAAGGAGAGCTATCTCGACCCTACCAAATAGTGTGAGTTGCTATTTAGAACCAATAAAGAAAAGGAACTCTACCAAAAAGGACACGTAAAGATCATGTAAAGCCTCTTTATTTAAAAATCATAATTCATCTTTTAATGTAATATTCAAGGGAACGACCCAATGTCACAAGGGTCTAGTACCATGATCCTCTATCCAGGATTTCCATAATGTGCTAGGAATCCTGCCTTTCTTTTCTTTAACTATATAGTAGCCATAGGCATCCCTCTTATTCATAAAAAGGGTTCTCACTCACGAAAATCATAACACTAACTAGACTAAAAGATTAACCAAATTTTCGAACAGGAAAAGAGTTGACTCCATCGAACCAAGCAAAATACTTTTGCTGAGGATTATCCAGTGGAACACTTGTTCCTAGACGAGGAGACTCTCTTACGACAAAGAGCGGCGGTGGACATTCCTTCCGTACTTAGAGAAAATAAACCCCACTACAAGTTGATCAAAGAGAATGGAGTGAATGTATTGGCCTATTGCGAGGAGATTTGGTTCTACGCCCTTCTTCATCGTTTTAACTGCACCAAAGAACCTCCGATTCTTTATGAGTTGGATGGACAACGAGGAGTAGGAACCCTAAGCATCTTATCGCAGGAGATTCTTCGAGAAAGCAAAGAACCCGGTTGTATCCCGCAAGCCTACGAAAATTTTCCCTCCGATTCTTCTACAAAACATTAAAACCTCCTCCCTTTTCCCCTTACCATAACTTTATTTACCATGTATTAAAGATACATGCATACATATGGAAAAACAAAATTGAATGTGTAGGCAAATATGTATGGCGCCTGGTGCACGGTGCACATAACCAGCTTACAGGGCAAAAATATCCGTGATTGTTGATAAACCCGTAACTTTGAAGCTATTTCATATCAAAAATTATGTACACATTAATTTTTAACGCGCATGTATTTTGTTGTTTGTAGTTTGTTGTTACTTTTTCTTCTGCTTGCGTAGAGTGGTTTTGCAACAGATAACATTTAACATCGACGACTGACCACAAAACTTTGACTTTTTTTAACTCGAGTGGAGTCTGTAACGGCTTTTTTCCATACGAAGCCACAGCTTTAAATGCTTGAAACTTTTTAAAGCACTGTGTATTTAGTGATCTTAGTAGATTATTGCAATGTGTATAGTGTATACCTATTGAATTCAATTTCAGATTTTATAAAAATTTAGGAATCTACAAAATTAAAGGAGAAATCTGGCATTTTCTGGAACAAGTCCGTCAAGCCTTGTCAATAAACCTATATTTAAATAAGCAATTAAATTTGTCCCAAATTTTGGGCGTTCACAAAATGTTGATTTAACCAACATTAAACCTATGTAAATGCATGGAATGTCAACTTTGCTGACATTCAGGGTAGCCTCCGCTCTTACGGCATAAATATTTCCTTCACTGCAAGGGGTACATAATGTTTTTCGTCGTTTTGTTTCAATTAAAAACTGAGCGACCAGTGAGGTAAAAAAGTACAAGATTTTTAAAACCCTCTGGTTAATATTGCAGAACATACTTAGACGTACATAGATTTTTTAATGTCAATCAAACCTGTAAAAATATTTTGTTCTGACCATGTGAGTACAATCCGCGAGCAGATTTTACTCTCCATACAAAATATTAACAGTTTTGATTGCAATACATAAAAAAATCCAAATGCACTTATTCATAATTTATCAATTACATGAAAGTTCATTGATCATTGCCGCTAATGTACATACTGGCTTATAAACAATAATATCAAACTGCACAGAATACAGCACTCTTTGTGCGCTTATAAAAAATGTACTTACACTAATTACTAATGAATAATGTATAAAAAACGCCAGTCCTTGGTATGCTCAAAAAAATGATTTGATGGTACGATTTGATTACAAACCTTGTTGTCACAAAATTTCTCTGGAGAGGCCTGCCCACATATCTTTCGTGAATCCATATCACTTTGCAGCATCCTCTTCCTTCAAAAATAAAAAACTACTTTTAGAAAAAATGTTTTATTCCTAAAATTTTATAATATCATACATGTATATTATGTACTATAGTAAATGAACACGGTAGTAATTATAGCAAAACTCACCTTTTGACAAGTAGAGCCTCAAAAGTAGCTACATATTGTGGACTGAGATTGTATTCAACAATGGGGGCTTTGTGATTTTTCCGAGAAATTCTCAAGATATCATGCTCATGACATGATGCAGGTCACAAAGACCCAATGCGAGTCTTTGTGTGTGGAACTGAAGGCTTTGATTCGAAAAAAAATTCCCCGTCAGAGTTCACTGGGCACGGACGCTGTTGGTGAGCCCCTGGTTTTGACTCCTATACTGGAATCTTTAAACAAGATAAAAATAAATTAAATAACCTGCCTATACATATTACACATATTATGTTCTTACTAGAGACCTAAATTACTAGAAATTTTGTGGTTTTTAAATTATTACTATTTAAAATTTAAAACAAATAAGGTGGCAGCATTAACTTACCGCGTCTACGAACATCACACACTTAAACAAGCGGTAGATTTAATGACTTTTTTCTGTTTCCCATGGACAACGGCTCTCTAGGTAACGAATTGCTGGGCACAAATCTCTGTGATGTATTGACGATAGACTGAAGGACATCTGTAAAATGTGAAAATTTTAAAAGAGCTTGTAAAAAATTGTCATTAACTCTTAAATCGCATACACCCAAGCCTCGTTATACCTAGACACTACACAAATTGGAGATGTAAAGTATGTAATTTAGAATTTCTATGTAAGTACAAATGAAGCTCACCATTGTCCTCTATGTATTATGGAATATTTTGTTATGCACACAATGTAAGTAGAGAGCCAAGGCAAGTATGTACATATTTCTCCCCTTCTTTCTCATATTGATTGGGCAACTCTCTATCTTCCTTTCCCTCTCCCTCTAATGCAAGCCAAGTGTGTGAGAAGTGTACAGCCTAAAACACAAAAACAGCAAAAAAAAGTAACAAAATTAAAATCATACTTAAATGCCACTAAAATTATGATACGATTATTTATAATCTTATTACGGTTCATTTTTAGGTTCTTTTTTTACTATGAAACTGTGGAATAAAAATGAATTTCACATGCTAATACATAATACATATTACAGGCTTCTGTACATACTACATACATATTTCTGTCAAATATGTATTTGTGTGTAAAAGTTTACTCTCTTCCACAGTATGAATACGCCTTTAGCTAATAAATATCAAGTAACATTTATAATTGTAAAGTTAGTTAAAGTTAGCTTACGTTTCTTGTTGTTTGTCTTCCCATTTGTCACTTCAATTCAATTTCTGATTCCTATCCAGAGCTGAATAAAAGTAGGCACACACTCCAGACTCCGGACTCTGGAAATGGCGTCGCATTTTAGAGTCCTCTCTCCTCTCCATGGTCTATGGACCATGGACTATGTATAATGTATATGTAGCTTCATCGATGCTCTTGTTGTTTGACTTTCAAATAATGTAGGTAGATAATAGATAATAGGTAGATATTTTTCATACTTGCAACGTGTGGAAATAAAATAAATCCTGATTTACTGTCCTGAGAGAAAAAGAAAGGAAGGACGACAGCCCATCGGACAAAAGAATGCTGAATAAACTAAAACTTAACGGACGCTAACCTGAGGCTTTACACACTTTAATCTCAGGCAGCACAATTTCTAGCAACAAATTAAATTCAAAGTTATTTTACTGAATACTTTTTAACTGAACTTTCAGTTCTGGATAATTTTCACAGCAGTTAAATAATGTAATTAATTCTGGTATGTAAGACGTCAAACCTTACACAATAATATTTATTTGTAATGCGAAAAATCAAAATTGGAAGGAATGAAATGTGTGAGTAAATAAATAAATAAGTATTTTCTGACGAGTGAGGAATGGGAAATGAAGGGAAGACGATGGAAGGAAAATAAAACAAGAAAGAAAGGGAGGGAAGGGCCAGGCCAAGGTCCCTTAAATCAGATCTATGATCCTTTGTCCGTCCCTGTCCGTTTACTCTTTACAAAAAGTATTTACGCCTTAGAAATGCTATAATATGTACCTTTGAGTATTCCTAGTTCCTATTATCCACAAAAGTAAGGATGTCAAAGCAGAAAAACAACTACAAGCTGGAAAATAGCCGAGTTGCCTCCAATTTTGAACAAGGAGCTATTCTCATATTACACATACATAATACATAAGGCTGACAATGAAAGTGATGGGAAGAATAAATACAAATAATGCGTAATATTTTTCAAAAATATTTTACTTTTGCTTTAAAATAAAAAATGATCGTCCCTTTAAAAAAGATGTACATACTACATACATTCATGATAATTGAAAAAGCAGCTCAAATCAAAAAATTTGAGCGACGTCGCACCCGACCAAAACCCGAATTTTCAAAAAGCCACAAAACAAAGGAACAAAGACAGAGGCACAGATACAAGTAGAAAATTATTTTAACGGCCGAATTAAAGGGAAGGGGCTCAGCGGTCTTTTCATTCCTTGGCAACGATTTTGCATGCGGGCTCCAATAAGCGTTGAGAATAATGCTGTGCCACAATTTTTCCACCCCGTTTTCCCTCAGTTTTGACAGCACCGAGTAAATTC
This sequence comes from Sminthurinus bimaculatus, assembly GCA_034698285.1. Lineage (NCBI taxonomy): Eukaryota > Metazoa > Arthropoda > Collembola > Symphypleona > Katiannidae > Sminthurinus > Sminthurinus bimaculatus. Next base: position 2,745 of record JAQIVE010005690.1, on the reverse strand, counting down.
TCCGGGCAAAATGGTACCGAAAGGAGACGATGGTTCGATAGGATTTAAAGGGCTGATGAATAAAGTCGCACTGTAGTTTTTTGGAATTTTCATAATTCATTGCGCTGATGAGCAGCGGTATTTCCCGTGAATACACGTCGAGTCTAGCCGCCGCCTTCCCCGCCCACTTGAGCGCCAGCTCCCTCTGGCATTCAAACAGGAAGTCGGCGCAGCTCGTGTCCACCAAGTATCGACCCTCCTCATACATTTTGGTAACATTGACTCCTGTCCGCTTCCATTCAATCTCGTATTGATCATTAGGCCAAAGGGGTCCAAAAACATTAAACATGGGCCCTTCAATCAACCGGAATCCGGAGCTCAAAAATAGTTGCTGAAAAGTCTCTATTTTCTGGACGACTGGTGGCCCCGCGACCATGGCTGTGAGGTAACCCTGGTAAAAGTTGGATAGAATGACCATCAAAATACAGGACAAGTTGAGGAGGAAAAATTTTTGAGAATTGACCGTAAAAGCGCTCGCGCTCTGACCGAGGAAGGCCAGAAAAAAATGCGCGCTTGTCCCACTCCGTCGTGCAAGGAGGCCTAAAAATAGCCCGGAAAGGAGCATCAATATCCAAATGAAGGGGTCAAAGGGCTTTAGGGGGAAGGTCCAAAGGGGGTCCTGGAGCAACCGCTTGAGCGGCGCGCAAAACACAAAGGACTGCTCGTGGTCCGACCAATGAAAGATGTAGAGCGCGTTTTTTCGGGAGTACTCCCAGTCCGAGCAGGTCCAACAAGCTTCGAGGTCATCCAGGTCATCTCCCGTAAATTCCCGGGGTCCACCAGAATGTAAGTCCGCAGTAAAATTCAGTCTCCATGACAAAATCCTCATGAGCATGAAAAGGGGGTAAGTATTTTGAAGGTGGTCCGTCAGTTTCTTTGCGGGATATTGCAAAGTCCTTTCCAAATGCTTTTCCTCGGCCTCTGGAAAAATTGGGACGTTGGGCTCGAAATACTCGAAACCCCGGCCGTGAGCATGACTCGAGAATTGAGTCAGGGTCGGTTCAACCATGGAGAATTTGGCCTGTGCAACTGAAACCAAATGTTGACCTTTTGGGCAAAGTTGACACAGGATGAAAATTGCGGTTTTTTTGTCCAACTCTTGTACAACAAAAACGAGGGTCGGCGTGGACTCCTTGGAAATAACGGCCTCCATTCCTTTTTCTCTAACGGACGATAGTATTTCAAAATGGCGTTTTTCATCGCCACTCTGTAATTTTTGGAATTTTTGGCCAAATCCCAGGAAAATGTAAAAGCGAACGAATAACGGCTGGTCAAACTCTTCAAACCCAGTCTCCGTAATTGATTCTTTTATACTAGCCAGCCCAACAGGATAAATGGCGAGAAAAAGACACTTTGAATAGCGAATGTTGACCCTCGCCCATCTCTGGAGGTCATACAATTTTTCCCAGGGTCGGCTCAGTTGCCGGTCATCCCGGAGGTAAAATGGAATGTAGTAAAATTTTTTGGTCCGCTTCCTTGCCAACTGGAGGTCAGTCCAGGGAAATTCTCCATAGAATTTTAAATAGATGGCACAGTCTGCAGGGATTTCGTTTAGAAAATTTTCAGCCGCCTTTATTGTCATTTTATGAGACCAGTCGTTGTCCTTTCTTGATTCACAAAATTTTAAAACATACCCAACAATAAAAATTGTAGTATGAATATTATGAAATATTGGCAAAGGCCACAGCGAGAGCATGACAGGAGCAAAAATCCAAAAAAAGCAATGACTTCAACAAAATAAAGTGCACAATACTTGCATTTAATAATTAGACAGAGCTTTCTATTTTAATCTGTAATGTTGAGCAATTTAACGCTGTACAAACTTGCATATTATCGACCACCAGGCATAATTATTTACAGACTGCTCTGACAGTCTGACGTCTAAAAACTTGAGCATAAGTATTTAGAAATCATTATTCCGTATCGCAGGCATGCAAACACAAACAAAAGCCTCGGCTGTGTGATGTGAAGCATAAAAAAATTGTAAAAGCACGAAACAAAGTGACATACATACACTCTTCGCAAAAAAAATTCTAGGGTGACATTTATTATGTGACACCCTGTATGTTTACATAATATGACGAACGTGGAACCGGAATCTATCCAGAAAATACTAGAAATTGTAGTGTTACTTGATATAACAATATTATACGAAGTATGTAACACTACAATGTCTAGTATTTTTTGGTCAGATTCCGGTTTCCGGTTCCATGCTGACAGCGCTCGTGCATTTGACTCAAAGTTCAAAGTCCAAAGTTAGATTGAAACACAGCGTGAGAACATTCCACATTTGATATAAATAATATGAGACACATTTTATTAACAGCCGTAGAGTTATGTTAAAGTATGTACGTATGCACGTAATACCCAATGATTAGACTGGGAACCTTTTGCTTGTATGCCGTCGCCTTGCATCAAGAAGGAACATTAGTGAACCAAATTCACTGTACGGAGGGTGATGGAAGAAAAAGTTTCATTCCATCACCATTCAAAGAGTAAATCCTCCACTTTTGGTTTCCTAATGTTCCTTCTTGATGCAAGGCGATGGTACAAAAGCAAAAGGTTCACTCTTTTCATTCATTGTAAATTCTATGTTTTGTTGAAATCAATCCGAGATAAATGTGTTCAGCATTCGCCAACGGCCATACCACGTTGAAAGCACCAGTTCTCGTCCGATCACTGAAGTTAAGCAACGTCGGGCCCGGT
>JAQIVE010005689.1:0-12522 GCA_034698285.1 Sminthurinus bimaculatus | reverse complement strand
ATCTCCTTTCTGTATCCCTTTCAGTTGTTGCTCTATCAATCCTTGAATTTAACTTGGTAGGTCGGGCACTTTGCTGGATTTTTCTTCGAGGTATCCTTGCTTGTCGTTGGTTTAAGGAGTGCCTTTGTCAAAACAAGGATAAACCAACAACTGCTGTGTTAAAGTTGGTAAAAAGTAAAATATGACCAAAAATGGTGTAACCTCGTTTTCCAAACAAAATTTGCCGTATGATACAATACACTAATTAATTGAAGAAAAGTTACAAACGTTGTTTCTTTTTTTGTTTTTCCGCACTTTTATTTAATACCTATCGTTAAATTTTCCAAGGTAAATTGTTCTAGTTTAATGTGTGCTAAGTTCAGTTGACACACTTGATACACATAAATCAATCGATAATACACAACAGAAAGTAAATGTATCGAATTTTTAGAATTTACAAGTATTTGTCTGTCTATCCTGAAATCACCAGAGGATTCTGGGCAAATTGTGGACATTGTTGAGGTGGAGGGCTAAACGGGCGTTTTCCTTGGTTGAATAACTACAGGACTCCACTTTGCACTTAAATATCGTGGTTGACATACTTGGGACTGGTGACGTGTTCATTGTGTCACCGTGGCAACTTTTGACATGACGAGCCAGGGAATTGGAAGCCTTTGATCGATATGGGCAATACTGACAGGGGTAGGGTCTCTCGCCTGTGTGACCTCGAATGTGGGTTACAAGGTTCCCGCTATTTTTACAAGCAAACGGACAATAGGAGCACTTATGCGGCTTTTCACCTCGGTGCCCTCTCCGATGACGATTCAAGTCCTGTTTTGACGCACTTTTGTAGGTGCACCCTGAGATGGAACAAAAAAACTCCGCATGGACACTCTTGACGTGGTCGGATAGGGCGTGGCTAGTTTTTGCTTTGTATGGGCAACTTTGACAGGGATATGGCCTCTCCCCCGTGTGCACCCTCACGTGGATTGTAAGGGCACTTCCATTTGAGGCCGAAAACGGGCAAAAGGAGCACTTGAAGGGTTTCTCCCCACTGTGAATCTTTATGTGACCTCGAAGACCCTTACTCGTCTTGCCTTTGTATTGACATTCTGGAAAGGTACAGACAAAGGGCCGTTCATTCGAATGAAGTCCCAAGTGTTTATTCAAACAAGATTTTTGCTTGCTAGAGTAATTGCAGTTTGGCTGGGGGCACTTGAAAGGCCGCTCCGTTGAATGGACGCTTTGATAATGGCCCTTGAGAGTTTGGGTCAATTTAGCTCTGTAAGGGCAGAGACTAAATGAAAACGGCTTGACATCAGAGTGAATTTTCTGGTGATGGCAGAAATTGGGATTACTCGCAGTTTTATACCCGCAGCCGGGAAATTGGCACCGATATTTCAGCAAACTAGCGTCCCCTTTGTTGTGCACCACGATCTGATGATCTTTTAATTTAGTACTTGTATTAAAAGCCGAAGGACAGTTTGGATGTGGGCATTTGAACGGCTTCTCTTTGGTGTGTGCCCGGATGTGAATGGTCAGAATATTGTAGGAGTAGGTCGAATATGGGCACAATGTGCACTTGAAGTTTCCGTTGCCCGTGTGTACTATTTTGTGGTCTTTGAGGCGGCATTCCCATTTAAACTGTTTGGTACAGTATTCACACGTGTAACGAACTCGGCGTTTGGCCATTTGACGAAAAGGATTAAATACTCTTGCACCAAAAAAACAATCAATGTGCATAGTTACAGTTTACAGGTCCCTTACAAAGTTCTCTCTGTCTCGGCAGAGTAAATATTATGGAACTGGAAGTCCAGCGCTGCAAGTGTACCAATATAAAAGGCCTAAAGGAAAAGTATTCAACTCTATACTTACGTGTGTGATTCCTTCACGAAAAGGTAAGGAACAGTTCAAGGTTCAAGGTGACTTCCGTGTTTGAAAAACAAAATACGTTTTGTGGCTCTGTTGAAAGGGTTTGTTTTGGTATCTAAAAAATCCTTTTACAATGACCGATGGTCGGACCCTCAAATTGAAGAGAGCAAGAATAACAAATACCAATTCAGGGTTGCCTGCCAGCACAATTACGAACCCACACAAAAAAGCCCTACGGATGCCCAAGTCGACCATCCAGGGGCAGGATTCTCGAACGATAGGGGAGAAGGGGGTATAAGTATACCAGGGGTAAAAGTATACCACCTATAAAATGTCTAATTAAAACATCATCAGGTAACCAACAATCTCAAAACCCATACCAAACGAAAGTTAAAACATCTAAGCACATGTTTAGTAGTAGTTGTCCCTCTTAATCGTTGATTAAGTAATAATTTAATTGAGTTTCTAAATAAGTACCTTTTTGATATGAAAAGAAAGTCAAATCCATATTTTCTTCTCTCCTGAAAAGTAATTTTATGAGCTACTAAAAGTGTAATTATGATGCATGCGTGCATCATTTTAGTTAAAATACTATTTTATAAATATATAGTGATCTACCTTCAAAGTGCAAGAAATGCAGTTAAAAAGTTATTTTATTTTATTATCAAAATTGCTATGTGTAATTCTTGAGCAGAGAAAAAAGTATACCACCGACAGGTGTAAAAGTTTACAGCAGAAAACAGTGCTGAGAGCCATTCTTGTATCAGCACTTCTTTTTGCTTCTCGAAATAGAGCAAAAAGCAAAATCAAATGGACTTTAGTTTTAATTTTACATGAAACGTAGACTAACTTTTCTGGTTTGATAAAAGGTTCTTATTAATCTTAAGTAAAAACAGTCCAGCTTCATCAAATGTGCACGATGGGGGTTATGGAGCATAGGCTTGTTTTCTAATTGACAGAAAATCATTCAAAAAAGTTTCCATGACAGTAGTCGTGCAAAAGCCATGTTGCATAATTTTCCAAGCAACCTGAAAATTTGGTACATGAAAAGATGCAGTCAGTCTTGATTGATAGTTACATAAAAGGGTCCTTTCTTACTCCTTTTTCAAGTGCATGAAATACCCATCAAAACCAGTCCGTAAAGGCTGGTTATAATATAGGTTATAATTTAGGGTCGAAATTCCTAGCCCCAGCAAAAATAATCGGATCCAAATACCGTGCAAATCATAAACTCGATGAGGTTTGGCAAACTTTTGTAAAATATATCAATTAAACCAAATTTTGGATTTTTGGGTCGGAATTTTTTTGTTGGGACTAAGAATTTGGACTGAATCATAACCAGCCTTTACGTACTGGTTTTATGACGTATGAGTAAAAAAGGACCCTTTTATGTAGCCATCAAGCCAGACTGACCGCAAGCTTTTATGTATCAAATTTTCAGGTTGCTTGGGAAATTATGCAGTTAATTATGACTTTTGTGCGACTAATTTCACAGAAACTTTTTCGAATGATTTTCTGGCAATTATGAAACAAACCCAGGTTCCCTGCCCCATAGTGATGTGTGTTGTGTAAATATAGGGGTGGCCAAGGGAATTTGTTGGGTTACCTGTTTATTATGTCTTTTGTAAGTGGTATACTTTTACCCCCCATAGTGGAATACCTTTACCCCAAATAGCCAGTTTATAGATCCTTTTAAAAAGCTTAACTACAATTAACACTACAGGACCATACTGCACTACAGCTTTCGAACTGTTTCTTTAGTTAGACATGTCCAAATAGTGGGACATGCCATAGATTTTAGCATTTGATTCTATTGCATGTACACACTTTCCATGGTCAAAAACTTAAATAATAGCACAGTCCCACTACTTGGAACAATACGGTGAGTGTTTTACTTCATATTATGGCCAAAAACATGTGCAAGTTTTGATTGATACGGCTAAATACCATCTACTTCAAGTACTTTGACTACTAAAGCCTCAACTAAAAGTGGTATACCTTTACCCCCGCCCGACCTATTTCAAATTGCTATGCATAAAATAACTGCCTTCTTGGTTTCAGACGGTACAAGGCGTGATATTTTTTCCTTGAAATTATTCAGGAGTAACATTACCATTCAACGCTTTTAATTCTGCAACATGAACGTCGATTCTTTTTGCAAATGCATGCTGACCATAATTGGTCTTCAAGAACTCTACTCGATCCTTAAATCCTAACTGCATATCACCAAAGTAGATGCCAGTGTGTTCTGTTTGAGATTCTTCTACAATGATGGGATGTGGAGAAGGTAGAGGATCCATAAAACTGTTGGCATGGCGACATGCTACTAATGTAAAAAGGGAGCTGCTGGAGTTCTGCTTGCTACCTCCTGAAATTTCTTTTACATCGGCAACAATATATTTCACCAGAAATGTAGAGCAGTTGAAATGAGAATTTAGATAAACGTAGTCGCCAAATCTTATATCGCGAGGATCGTCTCGCCGATCGAAACTACTTCCAGGCATGATAAAAAAACTGTATCAGAAATACTGATTTGATTTGTGTAAAGTATTATCTCCCTTCGCTAAAATTATTGACCAGCAGCCAAATTGTGGTGTTGAAAGTATTCGATTTTTACTAAAAACTAATTTTTACCTTTTATCAATAACCTGTAAATGCAGTGTACAGAGAAAAGTCAGTGAGTTTTTTGGCGATGAGCGCTGATTTTTTTGTTTTCACACGAAGGTTGGAGAGATCCCACCAAAAAGCTTTCACCGCAACGTGGATATGAGCCAGAGAATGAAGACGGTTTGGTCCCTTGCACAATTGTTACAATGGAGGTCGAGCGCTCGCTCAAAAGAAATTTGGAAGGGGACAATAAACTTCCTGGTGGCTTATTTACCTCGAAACCGAACTCTGCTTTCAATATCTGCTTTGACCTGAAAAATACCACATCAACAGCCAAATTTAGTGATTAGCTGACATGGTACTTCATGCATTACAAAAATTCAAGTTTAATTTTTAAAATCTAGTACATTGAAGACATTGATTGATGAAGACATTATCATGATATGCTAAATTTCTTTACAATATTTTTTGGGCTCATTTACTGTAATTCATTCATGTAATTCATACGTGATAAATTTCATCAACGCGTTTTTTAAGTATTAGCTTTTTAGTAACTGACATTCTGACAGAAGCTAGCTTTTCACACTGTTCGACATGTACGATGTGTGATGTAGATCGAGAAAACTGAAACAAATCTGATTTTGACGCTTAGGTTTTACAATAACCTGAGACGGAGCAAAATATTGTTGGTTCAAGTATTCTTTATTCAAGTAGTATTCGTGAGAATGTACATAGGTTTTCCTACACCGAGAAGCACTAATCGATAATTGACATAACAAAACTATTGGTTAGAATTTTGTACATCTGGATGTTTAGAAACCTTTTAAATGATCGAATATAGCCAATGGCTGAAGAAACTCTTGCGCACACAATTTTAAAAAGCTCGCAAAAAATAAACGTGCCATCGAAAATGATTACCAGATACTTAAAAGAAGAAACTCTCTTACTCACGTTATTGTCACAGATTACAAGATTTAGTGGCTCAGAAATATTGTTATAAGCTTTATAAATAACCATATATTCAGTCTTGTCGATTGGTAAAATATGAACATTGGTATCGAAGAATGCAAGGGTCTACATTTCTTTCTTGAAAAGGATTAGAGGACAAGCCAAATAGGAAGGTCAACAAAGACTGCGGCACACTTGACATTTGGCTTACTTATTTCTGCTAAAATATCGTGAAAAAAGAGGCCGTAAAACAAGATCGAAAACGTGCTGAATTTTATCAAGTATGTTGTAATTTTCAATAAAGCTCTTAAAGGCACCATATTACATGGCTGTGGTAGTTCCGGTCCCTTCACAATGTGTATTTGCGTGGACGCCTCCGAAATTTTCGTTTTTCAGGAGTTTTGGGCGTGTTAAAATTGTTGATACATAGTCTATATTCGCTACATTTCTCGCCAATAAAGGACTTAAAAATAAAGTCTAGGGTTTATTTTCAGAAAATATGTTAACTCCCCGACTAAAAAACTTTCAGGGGTCAAAATCCAGGTCACAATGCTTGGAAAGTGACCTTTTTCAAATCCCAGCACAAATGAAGTCACAGTAGGACTAAAAAAAGGATTTGTATCAATCCAAAGCCTTAAATTATGTTAAAACCCTTTGTTTTGATAGATCTGAAAAGATCAAGGTCTTAGGACCAACCGTTTAGAAAATATAAGCATGAGTACTTTAGTGGACGTTTCTGTTCTCGCATTTTAAACTTTTTGAAAGAGCTCCAACTCCGTTTCAATATTTCCACTTTGTATCACAAAGACGTTTTATTTCGGCTATAATTCAGTATAAATGTTGTAGAACGTATATTTTTGAACAACTTTTCTCTTTTGGTCGAATGTCTGTCATACATAGTTAACGAGTTAGAATTTTTTGAAAAATTATCTTGGGTATAGGGCTTAAGCATGTAAAAGCCAAAGACATTGGGCAAAGTACTAGAAGACATTTGATTTTCTGGAATTTTTTCTTCCAGCTCTATGTATTCAAGGGCAAGGAAGAAAAATAGGCTAAGTTGTCCAAATGACTTTAAGGAGTTTTCAGTGTGTATCAAATTGTGGCCCGTAAATCGACGTTTTTGGCATCTTTCAGACAAATGCTTATTGTAAAGGGACCTGAAGTACCACGGCCATGTCATATGGTGCCTTTAAGAGCTAATGAACGTAGTTACTACATGTTTAAAGGATATCCAAAAATATTTACTGGTTTGGTTTTTACACACCTTCAAACTCAGTCCAGTTATTTTGTTATCAGACGTTATTATGTATATTAAATTAACTTTTTCTGCAAACAACAACCAGCGTAATGAATGTTTTGTTTTGTATTATACGCGTGTTAGAGGAAAGGGGAATCATGCATACTTTGACGGTTTTAGTTAATTGGTAATGAGATGAGACACTTTCAGACGCCAGCTGTTTCATTTGACTCAATTAGAATTTATGTTTAGGGTGCACTTTGTACACAAACATTGGAGCATATGCTATAAACATATATGAGATGTCCATGTATAGTAGCTTCCTTATTTCCCCTGATGAAACATATCGATGCAATATGCAATGAAACGTATATCCCCTTGGCTCATGCAGTCTCCCAGTTTTTATTGTACATATATGTACCATGTACAATCTATGAGCCGACAAATATTTTTTGTGTTTTATGTGGCTGCTATGTGCATATGTGTCTACACTACAGTCTACAGTTTCCATGTGTGTCCGTTAGTTTTTCCTTCAATTTTTGAGTAATCCTAACATTGTGGTCAAAGTTTTTTTTAATAATATTCCCATGTAAAATTCAGGCAAACTATGATATGATTCGAAACGAAACAAAATGGTCTGCTAAATTGCTATCATTCAAAATATACAAGTACTGCTGTTTTGTGTTTGAATTCGAGCAATTTACTGTGCATTGTAAGTACTTATACAGTTGATTGAGTTTGTGGTTTTTGGAGCTTGGATTTTGCCTTAAATTTACGTACCTTGTAACGATTAGTTGTTTTGCTTACGTCGCACATATACGGTCTACAGGTATTAAAACATATATCTATCTTATGACACTCTTGTTAAAACATGACTTTGTTCCTGTAGAAAATGCACACATTTGTTAGTTTATTTAGCTTTAGATTCTGTGTGGATTCTTCCTCTGCTATTTGTTACTACTTACGCTATTCCTTAGTTTTGCTTGCATGTACTGTACAAGACTTCGAGAAGGACCACAATGTGTAATAAAACTATGAGTAAATGATACTTTACCAAACTCTTTGGTAGACTGCAGCCTTTTTATGATCTGTACATAAACACACACGAAACAAGTGATGGAATCGATTTCTAATTGGAATGATAATTCTGAAATGTGTATAGAATTTTAAACACACAAGTACTTCAAATATTTACAATAAACAGCATCCCTCCCAACGCTTGGAGGAGAAAAGTAAACAGTGAGAGGGAGGAGTACATACAGTATTCAGTGTGTTGTGGCATTGTTTGTTTTCAGTTTATTCATAATTCATAGTATTTACTAAATACAAAATCCAAGGGTTTAGATTCGACTATGCTTTACAATATTATGCATGCATTTTATTTTCTGCACTTATAGGGAATTAGTGGATTAACTTTGTAGATATTCAGTCGCATGATGTGCAGATGAGGCCTTCTTCTTCTCGGGTGTTTGCAAAAATTCTATAAATATTATAGTGTGCTCTTGTTCGAGTTGGGTTGAGAGGATTTCCCGTATCAGATTGGCTATTGTAGTATCGTGTTTAGTAGAGTCGTGCGAAAATTGTATAGCTTTTTGGTTTTCTGTAATGTTTCGTGTTATTCGCCTGCATCTCCTTACTGCCTTGCTGACAAATAGTGTTCATATATATACTATGTACGTAGACATTGTTCATTTTGCATCCATACTACGGATTCCTACCATAGTAAATAGTGAGTATGGAGTAAGTAATGTATAGGGACGAGGGACAAACAGCCCTATAAACGCCAAACATGGGGGTACGGTATAATGCAGAAGGTGACTCATGTGATATTACTGTTAGCTATTAGCACATATTTGCAGCATTCGGTTCGATGAAGTTTACTGAATACGTGATCGGGCTTTGGCACTGCACTTCTGTGTTGTAATTGGTGGCGAGTTTGTCTATTGGGAATAAGGATTGGACAAAAGTTGGTCCTTTGTACATTTTTCGAAAATATAAATCATATATAATGTATACAGTTTACAGTGTACAGGCCCATACAAAACGAAAACATGGTACATTCGATGATGGGTAGAATTGGGAAATGGGTATAATGACACTCTTGTTGGGCGGAAATGAAGCTGCCTTTTGAATTTAAATTGTATATAATAATGTATGACACTATGACACATACCTATGCGTGGAACAAGTTCGTACGAATTTGGAAATCGGGCATACTTTGAGGTTTGGGGCTTTCGTACGCATAGTATTTGAAAAACGAAACAAAAATATTTTTAAATATTCTACAATATTAAATTAAATTCTACATTATATTTGGTGTATCGTGGGTATGATTGAGGAAAACACTAAGAATTTTAAAACAGATTTTTCAAGCACAACATCTTATTTTATTAGGAGAAAAAAAGTATCGTGTGTAGGAAAATTAAGGTTGCATTTCTATTCACTAAAGGAATATGTATAATATTGAACCTATTAGCTTATTGTAATTTAAAATATTTTACTAATATTTTTTTAAAATATTTAATAATAGCAATATTTATATTTTTTGTTTTTACAGAAGCAACAACCTCGTACACCTGAAATTTCAATAAGCAGATAGAGGCCCGGTGCGGACAGTGTAAATTCTAAAAATTTACATAACTGTCGTGGTCGATTATTACAATATTTGAAACAAGTTCTTTCCATATCCCCAAATACTATTCAAATCAATATTGCCTTGGTATTGAATTGAAGTGATTTCACGCCAGGGAGTATTCCGCAGAAGATATATTGAGAAAGTGTCAACTTGAATTGTCTAGAGCGACTGAACCTTTTCTCCTCGGTCAACGAAATAAGTGAAAAAAAGTGTTATTGGAGTGTATTTACTACAGTGAAGAGTGGTTCGTTTTCTCTGCTACATTTAACTTGGATTGCTGAAACTGAACGAGGAAAGGAGCTCAATTGTTATTTGGGGGAATTTTTTGGACATTTATATCTGCCTTCTCTGTCTCCGTGAGCATTATATTTATTAACGTTTCTACATGTAAAATGCATCACACAAACGGATACGGGAATGGGCACCATACAAACGGCAGTACGAATGGAAGTACCAATGGAAAGAGTGAGAATGGGGATGGAAGCTGTTGGGAGAAGGGAATTTGGAGTGTCGGAATCATAAATGCCAAGCACAAGTACTTGACGGCCGAGACATTTGGATTCAAGATCAATGCCAACGGTGCATCTCTCAAGAAAAAACAAACTTGGCTACTCGAACCCAGTGGAGAAGGCGATTCTATTTGCCTACGCTCACATTTGGACCGCTATTTGGCAGTTGATCAGTATGGAAATGTTACTTGTGATTCCACAGAGAAGGAGCATGGGTCATACTTCGAAATCCACGTTCGCAACGAATCAGGTACTTTCAGAATTGGTATACATTAAATTTTAGTATTTTTTTTTAAAAAGAACTTGATAATGAATATTAGAGAGATTTTTCAAAACCGAAAGACAAAATCGTGTCATTACATTTTTTTTAAAAAATTCTGAATTTATTCAGAATTATTCTTTTAAAAAATCTAGACCTAAAAATCTAAAACTTCTCTGTTATTATGGCAGTGAAAATACAGGGCGCTATAACATTAAAAATGTTCATTCTGTATTTGTCTCAAGACATCTCAATTTTTATATTTCATGAACTGGTATGTAGGCAAAAAAGGTCCAATTAAACAATAGCAAGAATTCGCTGTGTAGAATACCGTCGACAATGAAGGGATTTTGTTCTTCTACTCAGTATATGAGAGGAAAAAAAGCTTCCTGTATATACATTTAGTGTAGCCTACATATAAAAAACAAATTATAAAAGACGCAAAGTAATGCTACTCCCTGTTTACGCACCATATGTTCTGTGTATGTGTAATGTGCCGTTACATCACTCACTGTGTGTCTTGTTGTTGACAGCCTCGTCTAAATCCTTAATTTGTATCGTTAGTTGGAACGACAGCCGAAAAACAATTGAAATAGTTGAGTGTCTTCAAGTTGGTGGAAATGATGATGATGATGGTAATGTTGGAAAGAATTTTAAAACGCAGTTTTAATTCCTTGAATGAAAATGCACCAAGTTGGCGTTTCGAAACATATGATAATGTTCTTCATTTTTACAAAATCTAGCAAGCATCCTTATTTGTCATATAATTTGCATTGTTCGATGAGATGCAAAAGAATTTTTTAAAGGGGGCCGATGCAGCCTGACATCGTCTTTAATTAGCTACCGCCTTTGATCAATTTTACTACATGGACTTGAAAATTCACTTATTTCGTTCCTTCTCAGTATTTGCATTGTGTGGTGTTCGAACAACACTCCACTGTACCCTGCTTCATTTCATTGTTAGCAATGATACAGGATACAGTGTTGAATATAAATATATGTACAAATAAAAAAGCATTTAGGTAATGAAATTGGGAAGCAGTTTTTTTTGTTAATTCGACCTGTAGTTACATGCTGAGCTGAATAATTTGGTCATTTGGATTGTCGAACTAATCGTTCATTCGAAATTTGAATTCACGGTATAAAAATCAGCATAGCTTTGCAAGTAAATGCATAAAATGAATAAAAATATCAACATGCTGATTGCTATTTTGTCTTTCGCCGACGGAATTTAAAATTTAGAAAAAGGCGACCACAAATTATCAATTATAGGATAAGAGACATGTGAGCGTTTTCATTCTTGTACAGTTTAAGTTTTACTCTCTGCTTACTATATCCTTAGTACTTAGTACGCATTACAATGATACGGTGAGCCATCATAGCATTAGTCAGTTTTACATATCTTTGTTTGTAGTTCTCTGAACATACAGGCTGGTATAGCATCGCCATTTGGTTTCACTTGGTACTCATCGCTATTTATCTTTGAGTTTGTTATAATAATTTTATGGTATACATCTTCTTTTTTGGCTATTTAAAGAAGAGTTTTCTGATCGTGAGTGTGTGCGTTGTGCATGCCAGAATCTGATGAATGAAATCTGTTTGTGTATGCTTGGTTGAGCTTAGCCAAGCTGGTTAAAATGTTTCTGGCTTGCATACCTACTTTTTTGCACATCGTGTAATATACTGCTGAAGAGTTAAGAGTGGGTGCCACTTGCTCTGTTTATTACGACAAAAGTAACTATACGGGGACAGCAAAGACAGAACCTTATTAAATTTGTTGTTACCAAGATACATGAATGAAGTTTGTGTGTATCGTTATCATCGTCAGTATCGTTATTATGAGTATTTTTATGATTCTCAACTTTGAGATAGTGTGTAATATTTTTAACCATATTGTACTCTTTTTGTGTTGTTTATGTATGTGTACTGTAATTTAGTATTGGCGCTTGTTTTAGATTTCGGACCATAATAATAGCATTACATAGGTATATTGAAGGGGAATTCTTGTATGCGAGGTGAAACAATTATTTGTTTTATTTTGTGCACTAAATTTCTCAAAAAAAGCAGTACATAAAGGAAAAAGATGGAAGATAATTTAGGACTCTTGACCCATACTGTTAAAGTCTAAACATATTTTATGAATGCCGTGTATATAAATTATAAATATATAGTATATAGTTGAAGTTTCGCACATACGAGAGGAAAAAATAAATAGAAATGTATGAATGAAATACATTTAACGCCAAATGTACACATGAAAAAGCAAAATGTGTAATTAAAAGTATCAAGAACGTTTTCAACAGTTTAATTGTTGAGTATTAATAACATATAAATCGCATATACTAAAGTGCGTTTTTATTGTTTACAAGGCAGAATTTTGTGGTGGACATTATTGCTTTTGTTATGTGGTACTACATAAAACATAACTAAATTGGAATTACTTCCTTTTTCAGCTTCATCTGTAATCTGCACACTT